>PVIJ01011293.1:0-57087 GCA_004024925.1 Scalopus aquaticus | reverse complement strand
AAAAAAAATGTTCTCATGGGCATAAATTCTACCTCCTGTAAGAATGGAGAGTACATGGTAGCCTTAGCAAAACTGATAATCATTTATCTTTAAGTTCTTTTAAACATTGTTTTTGTCAGTTTGAGGGATTATTTTTCTTTGAAAATCCTTCAAAGCAAGGATTGAATTTGAAATAAAATCATAGAGTAGTTAGCTGTTATTCACGGCCCTCGATAATTTGATTCAAATATTCTTTTCCTTCTCTTGCTTCTCCAGGGAAGGAGTACTACTGATTAGTCTTCAAGGTGATTCACTAATGCCTTGTAGACTTGCTTGTACTATTTTATATCTCGGGGACCCTGGCTACCGGAATTATCAATGCCTCCTTTGGGGGCATTTTACAAAATGCACAATCTTAGGTCCCAGCTAAGTGAAGTGAATCAAATTTTGTATATGAACAAGATTCCCAGGTTATCTTATGACCATTAAAATTCTAGAAATGAGGTCCAGTTTTTCAAATTCCAACTTTTCTTCAATATCACTCTTAATACCTTACCTGTTGAAGTCTTCCCTGAATACTCTTAGTGAAATATGATGTCTCAAAACTGAGAATTTTTGTATTTTTAAAAATAGTGTCTTTAATTACTGTTATTTTTGTGTAGCCTTCCTCCTTGAGTATACTATTCATGTCTAAATCATCCCTAGCAAAATGGATTTCAGAGTTTTCCCAAAAATACTGTGTTAGTAATTATACAGTATAAAGGGAGTAATGAATTTAATGCAAATTAAATTTGTGATGAAAGAAGACAAATTTTTGTACATAAACTCCTTGAGCTCTAATGCTTAATTGTCTGTATTGCTGGTTCTGAGAGTCAGAAACTTTCCATCTTCTCTTTCTATGACTAAAACAATAATGGAGGAGTAAAATGCAGAAGTACCTATTTTTTAATTATGGTTGAGACCCTATATATTTGGATCAGCATTTCTACTTGAAGTTAGGCAGCAGGATGTGAAGTTCTGTTTTGTTACCAAGCATTGCATGAACTTTGGCGGGTATCTTAGCTTTCTAAGTTTTAGTGTCCTCATCTTTTAAATAGGAAAAATGACAATACATCTATATAGCTATATAGATATACATATATACACCATCTACTTGATAGGGTTATTATTAGAATATCATATCTACACCAAATTTTCCACAGTCCTTATAAGTGTTCTGAAATGAATACTCTTAGATATTTTTTATTCTGAATTACTTTAATGTAATTATTCAATGAAAACTTATTTCTTAAAAATTAAACTAATTTATATTTATCTTTAATGAGTAACACCAAATCAATCATTTTGTGCCTTAAATATAGATATTTTCATAATCCTGTCAGTAATTGTTCTAGCCACCCTTACTTAAATAATATGCCAGGTTGCTGAGAGATAAAGGATAAAAAATTAATGTGGCAATAAAGGCTTCCTTGCTGTTGAAAAGATCAATATCTGTAAGTGAACCAGAGGCACTTACAACTATTATCAAGGAATGAATTTAAAGCAGATTCACTGTTGTTAAGTAGAGTTAGAGATTTCAGGTTAGTTTCTGCTGAAACTTAGTGACCTGAATACATACATATTCTTCTTCTACCATGTTCCCTTTCTGTAATGTTTGTCCATTTCAGTATGCCTGGATGTGTAAAAAGATTGAATTGAATATCAAGCTCTTTAATTAGTAATGATTTTGACAATGAAGGTCCAAATCATGATCATTCTCTAGTAAAATTTTTGTACATAAGTAATATGCACCAAAAACATTGGTATATCAGATTCTAGACATTATTTAACCACATTAAAGCTATAATAACGCTGGAAAAAAAAAGTCACAACATCAGTAACTTAAATGTAGCAGACCTGCTTCTTTAAAAAAGATGAAAAGGATCAAATTTTTAAAATTAGTCAAAAGTCTACAAAATCAAATGAAAGGTAGGTCATATTCCCTAGATACCAGATTGTAATATGCTAATTCAACTAATAGAGGCTCATGGAATTTTATTGTGTGTCAGCATGTTTATTAGGTAATGGGATATGAGAGTGCACCGGAGAGTCCAACCTATATGGAACAAAAACTTAAAAAAAAAGAATTATATGTTGATTTGTAATTGCAATAAGTAATTCTAATCCAAATCATTTCTTTAGACACTAAATTTTGGGCTGAACGGACTATTTGTTTTGGTCCCATGTGAAATTATTTTCATCTTTGTGATGTTTTTGAAAGATAACTTTCAGAAAAAATAAGACAAAAGTTGCTTCAGTTTGCAATTTTATGTTGTGAGTTTTGCCTTGCCACTGAGGTCAGCAATTTGCTGATCCAGATTATCTCCTTTCAACTGGCAGATATTTTTCCATTTGCATAGAAGATAGACTGTGATCTATATCGAATATTCCTCTCCTTGGGATGGAATAGCCCAAGGTATATTTTGTTTTGTTAGTTTTTTTTTTAGAGTCTTACTATTCATTTACTATATATTTTATCATGCCTATTATTACGATGCCATTTGCAGGAGTAGTGCATGGCCTTGTCCTTTGCTTGCTGTGAAGAATAATTACCCCAGAGATTGTCCTTATACTATAGGAACTGATACTCTATAATTTAAACTTTTTGAGGTTCTTTCAAGCTGACACTCAACTCTAACAAATGTCCTTGGAGAAATTAACATTTTTTCCTCCAATATTTTACTACATTCAAAACAACACAGTTCTAACACTAATCATTTTAGACCAGTGAAATGTTAGGAATCAAAGTGACAGGCTCAGAGAGAAGTTATACTGTGGAATTAATCTTTATGTTCCATTTGCGAAGATGAAAACCAATTTGGCTCATTTTAGTAAGTAAATACTGCTAAATCTATTTAAATATTGATCTGTTTTCAGTGTATGGATTAAATGAATTTCAAAATGTGGAGATCATTAATGTATGTAAAGCATTTTCTACTGTGATACAAATCCTCTGCCATTTCACAAGTCTGTGAATACATTGCTGATAACTACAAATTCTGTTGCAAGTTTTAACCATCATTTATCACCAAGTTTGTATGGAAGTTTGAAGTCTTCCTAAGAAAAATTAGTGTTCCTAAGAAAAAATAGTGACAGGGACAGATTAAATTTGCCATATTATCTGTCAGTGTAGCTAGTACCTCATTTTATAGGTGAGAAATTTAACTATCTTTAGCAGGTAGTAGAAAACCTATTCAAATTTCCATTCAATTTCCTATAACACATGGCATGATGAAGCTACAAATTTAGAAATATGTTAACCAAGCATCATGTTTAATTTAATTTTAAAATGATTTGTTGATGATGACATAACTGGAATTTTATACAAAATAATCTCAGATGGCAGTTTTTATCCTGACTTGGGAAAATTATATATTCAACAAAGTTTTGGTATTTTCTTTGCTAAGAGGCTGAGAATATTTAAGGTATTGGTATATTTAAGGTGTGCTGTGAATTTTTGTTAGCACTTGAAAAGAGAAAAAATGAGACTAAATTTATTTTTTTTTAAAGATTTATTTATTTACACAAGCTGGGCTACAGGCCAGAAGCGTGGAGCAGCAAGAGGGTTCACCAGAGCCAGAGTGGGGAGCAGAACAGGCAGATTGACAGAAATACACTGCTGAGGGGAGCAGGGGGCGAGGCAGGAGAGGTCTGTTGTGCCATGTGGGAATCTCCCTGGTCGGGTCTCGAACTTGCCTTAGCACTGGCTACAGCTCCGCAGTGCAGTGCTTAACCGCTGCGCCACCAGGGAGGCCCGACTAAATTTATTTTATGGGGAACTATTCATATTTGAAAATGCCTTTGGTGAAAGTAAGATGTATTTTATAAAGTTAATTTATCAGAAACATGAAAAGCAATCTTGACATAAATTTATTGTATTTATAAATTCTCTAATCTTCTCCGTTATGTACATTAAAATTTGGTATCAACAACCTGCAGTGAAATTTGATATAGTTTCTTCCATTTTTACTAATTTATTTTACAAATACAAATGTTAATTTACTCTTTATCAGTTCTGAGCTGGGGTAGAAATTCCAAGAAATGTAGTGCAGATTATTGTAGTAGTTTACAGAAATGTAACTAAACATTGAAATGTTATCATTTCTAAAATTGTATAAATATAATGGTTTTCTATTTTTTCCAATTTCAAGAAATTTCTACCTAAATATTAAATATTAATCAGCTAATACTGATCTCTACAGGCTCTCTAAGTATTGAAATCTATGACTAAGATCATGAACTTAAAATAATGTAACTTCATTCCATCCTCCCTCTTTCCCCATTAAATTTTTGAGTTGGTTGAAATTATCTGATAAAGTTGGTCTTTGACCATACTCTGAAGTATTCAATAGGTGGTTTATTTTCACAGTAATGAAAGATTTAGACTTTAAACATTCTTTCAAACTGACTTCCAAATATGACAAACTAAAATGAAATTTTATTTGCATTATAAAGTAATAAGAAAGGAATTGAGTGTAATATATTTCATTGCAACCTTTTATGTCCTTGGCATTCTGTTGAATTTTTAACACCCATTTAACATGTGACAAAGTGTATGGTCTAAATGAAATGAACATATTTTATTCTGTGCCCTTTGTAGTATGACATACTGGCAATTTCAAGAATGGTGGTGTCACTTACTTTGTTCCCTTTAGAGAAAATATTGTGCTTCTTCCTAAAGAAAAGGAAAGAGAATGTGAGAGTAAAATGTAAATGTTTAATGATATCACAACTGCAATAAATTTTACTGTTACCTTAAGGAAAGATCTATCATACTTGATTATACCTGTCATTTTTAATTTTAAAGTTTTATATTATTCTGTAAAATGCTTCTTAAAGGAAATCCATTGAATACTAATTTTTTATTTATAAGAATTATAGCTTTAAAAGTTTAATGAAATAACTAAATCTTAAACTGTGGTCAAGAATGATTTCCAATAATAGTAATAATGCTTTCTTTGCATTCTTGTGTCTTAGGATTTTTGTGGAATGAAAAAAAAAAAAAGCCAGGTTTGTAGAAACCTTAATTTGTAATTGGCTACTTGGATTATCACAAAAGTCCACGTGTAAAACATAATCACTAAGGTGTGGTCTCCTCCTAGATAGTTGTAAATTTGAACTTTGGAGAATGGTATAATATAGAGTGTGATCAATACTAGATCCAGATGACTTTGACATACTAAATGCACTCAGAGAAGTTAATATTCATATTTATTTGAAAAGTAAATTTTAGAAAAACAAGATTTGTAGTAATTTTAATGTCATTCAAATTATATTATTTGAATTACTTAAATTTCAATTTTTGATTACTATGGGAAATTACAACATTTTTTCCTAAACCAATTGATGAATGACTCACCATTCAGTTTTTTTTTAAATCAGTTTTATCGACTGTTATTTGTAAGTAGTAACTTTCACCAATTGAAGTGTACATTATTAATTTTGACACATGTATTTCGTTGGGCAATCACCGACAAGTTCCACAGAGCTTAGAAATCATTGATCTAGTTTTTTGTAACTAGAGTTTATTTTCCAAAATATCAGTAATGCTTCTGTTTGTCTTTTTTTTTTTGTTTCCTTTTGGATTTTTTTTATCATTCTTAAGTTCACTGATACTGTCTTTTGCAGCACCAAATCTGCTGTTAATTCTATCCAGTTCATTCTTTATTTCTATTATTTATTTCCAACTCCATAAGTATTTATGTAATAAAGTATACATACTTTTAAAAAAATTACTATTCAAGTTCAAATCCTGTCTTTCATGCTTAAACAAGGAGGTTTTCATCTGTAAAAAAGGAAAATAATTATATATAACTCATAGAATTAAATGCAGTTAACTGTGTAGAGCCCTTAACAGTGAGTAGTAAACTCAATGATTATTGGCTGCTACTTTTATTATAGCTTATTAAATGCAGTTTTTTTATTTAATTCAATTTTATTTAATTTATATCCTTTACATTATTACATATCCCTGCTAGTTTCCCTCCTCCAATTCACCCGTGAACCATCACCATAGTCCCTTATACTCTTTTCCCCCATATTTTGGTCCCCCTTCTTCCCCCACCCCTGCAGAATTTCTCTTATTTTTGGTTGCCTGCTAGTTTTTGTTTTTGTTTTTGATTTGTACGCTATTTTCTTCTTCTGATTTGTCGTTTGGCTCTCTTATATCCCAACTATAAGTGACACAATTTGATGTTTTCTTTTTCCTTCTGGCTTATTTTGCTGAGCATGATCCCTTCTAGCTCCATCCATGTTGCTGCAAATTGCATTCATTTATCACTTTTGATTGCTGAGTAGTATTCCATTGTGTACATGTACCACATTTTCTTGATCCAGTCATCAATTTTTGGACGTTTGGGTCGTTTCCATATTTTAGCTATTGTAAATAGTGCTGCAATAAACATAGGTGTGCATGTGTCCTTTTGAATTACTGTTTTTGTGTCGTTTGGGTATATTCCTAGGAGTGGAATTGCTCGGTCATATGGAAGCTCTATTTTTAATTGTTTGAGAAACCGCCATACTGCTTTCCATAGAGGCTGGACCAGTTTGCGTTCCCACTAACAGTGTAGGAACGTTCCTTTTTCTCCACATCCTCACCAATATTTGTTGTTTTCTTTTTTTTTTTTTTTGTGTGTGTGTGTGTGTGCCATACTTGTTGGTGTAAGATGGTATCTCATTGTAGTTTTTATTTGCATTTCCCTGATTATGAGGAATGTTGAACATTTTTTCATATGCCTATTTACCATTTGCATTTCTTCTTTGGAGAAGTGTCTTTTGAGATCTGCCCATTTTTTTTAAATTTATGTATTTATGCATTCAAGCTGGGGTACAGGCCAGAAGCATGGGGTGGTGAGAGGGTTCTCCAGAGACAGAGTCGGGAGCAGAACAGGCAGTACTTGGAAGTACACTGCTGAGGGCAGCAGCGGGAGAGGCAGGAGAGTTCTACCACACCATGTGGGAATCTCTCCTGCCGGGCATTGAACTCACATCGCCACTGCCAACAGCTCCACAGTGCAGTGCTTAACCGCTGCGCCACCAAGGAGGCCCAGATCTGCCCATTTTTGACTGGATTTTTTGCTTTGTTTCTGTTGAGTCATGTGAGTTCTTTGTAGATTTTTGTGATCATTTCCTTGTATGTTGTATGGAGTACAAATACTTTTTCCCAGTCAGTGGGCTGTCTATTTGTTTTGGTTAATGTCTCTTTTGCTGTACAGAAGCTTTTTAGTTTGATGTAATCCCATCTGTCTATCTTTTCCTTCACCATCTTTGCTTTGGGGGGAATGTGTCTTTAAAAAATGTTACTAAGATGTATGTCATATAGTGTTTTGCCTATATTTTCTTCTATTTATTTTATGGTTTCGGATCTTATGTCCAGGTCTCTTATCCATTTTGAATTGGTTTTCGTGCATGGCATGAGGAAGTAATCTAGTTTCATTTTTCTGCAGGTGGTCGTCCAGTTTTCCCAGCACCATAGGTTGAACAAACTCTCCTTGTTCCATTGCATGTTCTTTGCACCTTTATCAAAGATTAGCTGTCCATATATATGTGGGTTGATTTCTGGGTTTCTTTTCTATTCCATTTGTCTGTGTGTCTATTTTTGTTCCAGTACCATGCAGTTTTAATTATTATGGTTTTGTAGTATAGTTTGAAGTCTGAGCGGTTGATACCTCCATTCTCCTCCTTTTTGGTGAGGAGGGCTTTGGCTATTTGAGGATTTTTGTGGTTCCATATGAATTTCATCAGTATTTATTCTATCTCTTTGAAAAATGTCATTGCGATTTTTATTGGAATGGCATTGAATCTATAAATTGCTTTCAGTGGCCATTTTAATAATGTTAATTTGTCCAATCCATAAGCAGAGGATGTCTTTCCATTTCCTTGTGTCTTTTCTATTTCTTTTAATAGTGTTTTATAGTTTTCTTTGTATAGGTCCTTTACCTCTTTTGTTAGGCTTATTCTCAGGCATTTGATTTTTTTGTTTCAATTTTAAAAGGGTGGTTTTCTTGATTTCCTCTTCTTTGGATTGATTGTTTGCATATAGGAAAGCTACTGATTTTTGTGTGTTGATTTTGTATCCTGCTTCTTTACTAAATTGATTGATTATTTTTATAAGTTTTTCTGTGGAGTTTTTCAGGTTCTCCATGTATATTATCATATCGTTTACAAATAGTGATAGCTTTACTTTTTCTTTCCCTACTTGGATTCCTTGTATATTCTTTTCTTGTCTTATTGCCCTGGCTTGGATTTCCAGTATTATATTGAAAAGCAGTGGTGACAGTGGACAACCTTGTCTTGTTCCAGATTTCAGGGGAAAGGCTTTCAGTTTTTCATCGTTGACAATGATAGTGGCTGAGATTTTGTCATATATAGCCTTTATCATGTTGAGGTATGTTCTTTCTGTCCCTAGAATTTTGAGGACTTTCATCATAAACAGATGTTAGACTTTGTCGAATGCTTTCTCATCATCTATTAGTATGATCATATGGCTTTTATGTTCCTTATTTTTAATGTGTTGGATTACATTAATTGACTTTCTGATGTTGAGCCATCCTTGTGCCCCTGGGATAAATCCCACTTGGTCATGGTGAATTATCTTTTTGATACATTGTTGGATTCTATTAGCTAAATTTTATTGAGGATTTTTACATCAGTGTTCATTAGAGAGATTGGCCTGTAGTTTTCTTTTTTGTGTGTTGTTCTTGTTCGGTTTTGGTATTAGGGTAATGTTGGCTTCAGAGAATGTATTTGGTAGTATTCCTTCCTTCTCAATTTTTTGAGAGTTTGTATAAGATAGCCACTACCTCATCAAATGCAGATTCTTCGATAACTTAATGTGGTCAGTATTTCTTTTTCTCAGCAAATATGATCACTTACTTAAGGAACAGCATTTTGCTTCCTGACTAACTTCTCTTCCCTCCAGATTGAATTCAAATGTGAATTTCTCTTGAAGTTCTTTTGATAGCATCCTGCCCAGATGCGCCGTCTTACCTTTATACAAGCAACATACTTTCTCTGCCACTAGTTGAGTTGTATTAAGAATTCCTTGTATTTCTCCTTTCATCGAGTTTTGCATTAAACTTATATTCATTTAAAAATTCCTTTCTTTTGGACTGGGACCTCCTAAAGAAAGTGACTTTTCGTCTAATTTATTGTATTTTCCGTGTAGCATAATAATTACTTACTATTTAAGGGTAATATATAAAACAACAATATTATAGAAAAATAACTTTTATATGTCATTTTCATTTTAGCAGTTTCATACAACTGCATCACCTTCACACATTAAAAGCTGTGTTTCTTACTTTGCAAACTGTGCAAAGATTATGAAACGTTTATGCCAACAACTGTTTGACAATACGTGAAATTATGTCCTGACTGATTGTCTCCAGACTTCTAAGCCTCTTTGCTTGATGGATTTTCCTATTTCATTATTTATTAAAATGTTATTCAGAATGCTGGACTTGGTGATGGTTTGCAGTGCTGCATTTTCATTGGAAATCTTTTGCTGTATTTAGTTTCCTTGGTGTAAGTTGTTATGTGATCTCAGCACAGTTGCCCAAGTCAAAGCACTTTCGCACTTTTGTGGTAGTTCTAAAACTGGCCCTCTGCCATATTATCAAGCATATCTACAAGCAATGTGAAATTTTAAGATAGTATTAGTGCCCAGTGGTAAGGCACTAAAATATTGAGCAGGAGACTAGGGAACTAGCTACCTTCTTTTGTTTGATTTTGGCAATAAAAAGACAACTATTTATGAATGCTTTACCTCTTTTCCAAATCATTACCTTAGAGATACATTTTATAGTAAGTAGCTGGTTTCCAAATATCAAATGTTGTATGCATTAATACGGATGCTGGCTTATTCTGACAGAATGTCACTTGGAGATTGCAGTACTTTCTTTTTGACTTTTGATGTTCAACTCAGAGGTAAAATATGCCTTCCTCAGTAACCTGTATATGTAATCAAACAAAAGGGAACAATTATTATTGTTTTGAATGAGATGTTTCAGTGTTAATGAGATATGATGTGTATTTTCAATAGTGCTAGGATTACAACAGAGTATTTCATTATATAACAAACATCAGCTATATAGATGCCAAGGTTTAGTAGCCAGACATCTGAAAATCACAGACCTGGAGACATGCTATCACAGTAGTTTCCCAGTTTGAATCAATGATCACTTACTATCGTCAGTTGCTTTGGACATTTATTTTTCACCCCTTCCCCTAAATCCAAAAGTTTTCTAGTCAATTATGATCCGAATTTAATGTTAGAATGAGCACTCAGTGTTTTGCATTAGTATTTAAAAAGTAAAACACCCTTTAATTATGAAAAGTGTCTAAAAAGAGCTTACCATGCCCATGGAAGTAATGACATATTGGACTTTTGCAAATTGATGTAGGGGGAATTATAAGAAACAATTATGTAAATATAGTCAAGGGGCAGCTTATGCAGGATCTTTTAGGTCATAATAAAACTTTAGATTTTATATGAAATACAGTTGGAAGCTATTGAAGAATATTAATAAAGGAGGAAATGCATGAGAACTTACATAATTATATTTACTTAAAAATTTCTTGTAGATATTGTTTGGAAATTAGTTTAGAGGGAAATAAGAGGAGAAACATAAGAAGCAATAACTAGTTTATTTCAGTATTACAAGATGAGAGCGGTAGGCAGTTTGAATTTAGAAGCAGGAAATGAACTTGGAGGGGAATCATGGAGTTGATACATTTATACATGTACTGAACATGTGTTGTTAATAAATTGAATCTGAAAGGTGGAGTGTGAAAAATTATTATGAAATCCAGATCTTTGGCCTTAATAGTATATGAACACTGAGGTCATTTGAATAAAATTACACATTATATGGGAGAGTAATTGTTTGGGAATAAAAAGGAAGAAAGTTGTTATGAAACTAGAAGCTAGTATTGGCAATTAGATTTGAGAGGTTGCTAATCTATTTAATGGAGTTATTAGGTAAGTGGTGGAAAGATTAATCTGAGTTTTGGCCGGAGGATCTTTGCTGTCTCTGCTTTGGAAACAAGAAAAAATATTTAGCAAGGAAAAGTACCTATGTAGGCACAAAAGGGGAAACATATTATTATATACAACTATTATGTTGAAAGAGCTCACATTTTAAGGTAAAGATTAAATATACAGAGAGATGTTTAACTCTTCCCAGGGTAGAGTGTATGTTTGTGCTTATTGTAAGGAATTTGAATATGTTAGCTCATGCCAAAGCAAAAAAAAAAGGGGGGGGATAGGGTTGTGAGATTGTGTTAATGTTAAGTATCTTTGGAGGAATTACAGCACAAAATTAAGTACTGACTGATAACCTCAAAGACTTGACCTGAGAAATTATCATAGGAGTAAGATTTGTCCCTTAATTTCCTGGACATGATACTAGTTGAGAGTTTGGGGATTATCCACTTCAAACAAATGAAAATATATTTTTTGTAGGGAAGTATGTTATGAATCATTTGCTTTTCTGACCATGCTTATTACATCTTTTGTAATGGAATTATATGGAAAAATTTGGCTAAATAAAAAAGAGATGTAATATTAAGAGCTTGTCAGCATTCTGTATCATCAGGAACATGCTGTGAGGAGTACTATGAAACAGGTGTTAAAAAATATGAACAAATTAAGATAAAGCACTGACAGTGATGTCTAAATCAGCTAGCATCTTGTGGTTGTAGAATGCGAGGACATTAATGGTCTATCAGAGTAATATAAATTCAGCAACACCCTTGAGGGAAATTTACACATTGTACATGATAAATTCCTTATAGTAAAGACTACATATCTAAAAAAAAATCTTCAAATTATGAACTTTTTAATTGCACTTAAGTGACTAATTGAAATGAGAAGTATGATTTATGCTAAATCAGGAAATATATTGAAATCAAAAAAGAGCAAATGCCAGTGATTGTAATAAAAATGGATGATCCCTTGTCCTTGTGAGAGTCATCATATTAGATTTAAACTGAACTTTATAAGGTGGGATAATTTATGTCATATTTGGTGAATCCTGGCCAAAGGACATTTTTGAAATAGCAGAGGTGCAATTATGAAGTAATAATTAGATATTATTCTTAAAATATCTTGACTCTTGTGTATCTGGAATACCTAAATCCTCTCCTAATCAAACATTCTGAGGCATTTTCCAAGGAATTAGTGCATAATGCTTCAAAACATGACAAAGTAATTCTTTATGAATTTAGCTTTGGTCCTGTTGAAAACTACATTATCTGAAGTTTTGGCCTCAGTATTCTAGAATCAAAGTATATTGATACGTCTGCATTGTATGTTTCAAGTTATAACTATAAACCTAATTCTCAAACCATATCCTTTTATGGCCTGAAAAGACCACATCCTTTAGAACAGGAAGGAAAGAAGTGGACAGTACAGAGTGCTTAGTCTTTGCCTGATTATTTATATTCCTTCCTTTAAGTCATCAATTATTAATTAATATGGCCTAGTTATGATGATTAAAAGTTAACCCACATAATTTCCCTTTCTGTGGTAGTGTGTATGGAAGCATGGAGAGGAAGTGAGGACTCCTTTCTCTTTGAAGCAAACTAATGGGTAGAATTTGTATATCTGTAAAGATGTGAGAGGATATTCTTGTCCAGGTGGATTGTGGAAGGAAAGTGTATGAATATGGCAAAGCCCAAGGCAATTTCAGTGAGAAAATAAATATCACAGAAAGCTGTTGTTGAGCATTTCCTCTATCTATTAAACAATGTATATTCCTTCTCCTGCCTCCATATATCATAGGAATTTAGTGAAAGATATTGATTGGAGTGGTGATTTAAAGTATATTGATATGACCTCAGAATGCATGGAGTTTTGGACAAAGAAAAGTCTAGATGTAAATAAGCTTATCAAAAGATAATGGTATTAGTTCCAATCTGAGAATTGTGGTATTTACCTGCAGAGATAAAACAAAACAAGAAAGGAGCCACAGTATATCAAAATATATTCATAGAAATGGGGCAGCACATCAGATTTTAATCTTTCTTGATCTAGAGATGTACTATTGACCACATAAAAGCTAGCATTTATTGAAGGTTTCCAATGAACAGATTGATATAGCACAAATCTTATTTTATTTAACTATCTATAGATTGGTGTTTTTTCCCTCTTCTATCTAAAAATATTAAGCTAGATAGATATTTAAAGAACTTACTCAAGATCATGCAGTTATTACAATGATGGAGCTGCTATTCTAATTGAAACTATCAGCTATCATTAAAGATAAAGAAGAAAAAATGTAGTAGGAAAGGTGTCAAGTTGTCATAGAAGAGCAAGAAAATATATTTACCAGCAGTGTTTTCTTTGCATTATAATTTTTATTTAGAAGACTTTCTCACACTTAATTATATGAATCGTAAATGTTAAAATCCGAACTCTCTGTGTTATAAAGTGTACTTATAAAATAAATAAGTAATTAATGTGTATTTTCAATTTCTTAGGATAAAGCTTTTCTGCATTCAATGTAAAAATGAAAAAAAATGAGGCATTGGAAGGTTACAAATTTTAGAGACCCTAGTTAGAAGGGAGTTAGACTCACTTAATAATATTTTAAAAATATATTTCAGATGGTGGTATGACATTCATTAGATATTCTTTTGCTACTTGGGACTATAAAACAAAAGAATAGGTTTGAGAATAAATGATAACTATCCCAAAGAAGTCCTAGAAACAAGTCTAAATGAGTAATCTAATTTGTACTATTATAGCCATACAGCTTACAAAGCAGAACTAAAAAATTCCTTCTGCAGATTTGAGCTAGTTCAGACTAATATTGTAGAGAATCGGTGAACATATGTGATAGCTATTGTTTCAACATTTGATGAGCAGACCTAAACACAAAATTGGCTATTAGCCTAAAGCTTAAGTACCTTGTAGGGAGGGGAAATCAACTGAAGCTAGCAAATTGACTTCCATTTGGGATGGTTGCCCGGCGTTCTGACTAAACTCATTTGTAGTAAATTTCAATTCTGTGGGGACATATGTTCAAGGGACCTATGGGAAATAGAGCAGAGAGAAGCAGGGCAAACTTTGTATAACACCACCCTGGGAGTTTCACTCAGGACAACCTTCTCTAAGATACTCATATTGAAAAAATCATCACATAAATTTCATATAAATTGAAGCCTAACTAGGAAAAGGAAAGAATAATTCCTTCATAATGTTGAGAATAGTGTAAAGTTTGTTCTAATACACCTTTGACTGGGGCTGGATTGTGATGGGACAAAGAACTAGAGCAAGAACTGACTCCTGGCTAAGTTGAGAGGGTGGGTGGTGAGGTCTATGAATATGCCTTGATAGGTAGGTAGGTTGAGATCAATAGTCCATAGGGTGAATCCAAGTCATTTAGGTTATGACATGTAAAACTGCGCTGGAGATCTTGGGCAATTCAGAGGAGAAAGGGTGAAATTTGTCATGAGGTCCAAGTCAGAGAGGAGGGAAGGGGACATTTTTCCCTGAGAGATTGGGTCTTATTTCTTCAAAGAATGAGCTATCATTAAAACACTTGTTCTATATTACAAGGAAAAAAAATGATTTCAGTATTGCTCATGCTCTTTGGATATTTATTAACTAGTGGTGGATAAAGTATAAGCAACTAATTATTGTATAATGTGTTAAAGAGAGACAGTATTGAGCAGTGGTTGAGGGTGCGGACTTGGCAACTACATTTGTTATCATAGCTGCCATTCCTGGCCACGTTAACCTACAGAGATTAGGTTTTTAAAATCTCATATCCACTTTCTTAAGAGGAAGTAATAATACTGATGTTATGAGCTGTTGTTTTGTAGCAGTGTGTTGAAGATCATTAAGTATTTCTCCTTTACTAGGGACTGGATTGGACTAAATGCCAGCACTAGCAATAAACAATATAGAAAGCTGGTGGCTTAAATAATGTGTTTGTAATAACAGGAGAGTGAAATCATATAATGAAATATTAATTTGATAATTATTACCCAATTTAGAGAACTAAACCTCTTAGAGAAACAAAAATGTCTGAATACTTTGTCCTAGAATTTGATAAATGAGCAAATTATCATTGCTGTATTTTCATGCCATGAATTCAATCCATAGTTCTTCTAAAAAGTTAAGGAAATACCAGTCACTGTTATTTATTTAAATTTTTGAATGCCATAAAATAAAGAGCCAAAATGAAATTATAACTAATGGTTCAGGAATTTTAATATCTCATGTGCATGTTTATAATTAGTGTGTTAAGATAATATACACTTGTTCATTTGACTAATTTCTAAGGGAAAATTTCAGGCACAAACTGTGCTTCTATAAAAGTGAAGTAGCAGTGAATATCAGGACTCTATAATACTATTTAGAGTTAAGTCTGATCACATCCTACTAACACAGTAAAAGATACACTATGGAAATACATTCTTTTTATGGTAACAATTTTTATTTTCTTTGAAAAATTTTCTTTGAAATTTTTATTTTCTTTGATTATCAGTGATAATCATATTTTAGTTACTCAGAGTAAAGGGAGAAAATATATTTATATAGCTTTGACAAAACATTTTTTGTAGATTATTAAATATACTCATATAATAAAGTAGAAATCTTTAGTGGAATGAGTAAATATATTTCAAAATAAAATAAAGAATATTGTCACAGGAACCCGTTAGGTTAGTACAGATACTTTTGAATTATTTGCATATAGAGAAATCTTTTACAGTTTTAAATATATTAGCTATAAATATTTGCATATCTATTCAGGATATTTTGTAATTTAAAAGTTCATTTGTGTATTTAATAATTTAAAAACTTTCATATTGGTAATTTAGTTTAAATGTGTAAATCACATGATTTATGTGGTAAAAAAATTTAAGTAACTTTCATTCAGTAAAATTAAAACATATTCATGTTTGCTCTTCTGAACTCAGTGCTGTGTCAGATACAGAAGTAAACACCAATTGAATATTCATTTTTTGAATCAATAAAGTTATATGTAAATTGGTAAGAATAAGATAGTTGCTTTCAAGGACTTTAGAGGCAACTTAGAAATACTTTATTTCATAACTGACATTTTAATTTTGCTTTAACTGAATACAAACTCTTCTTATATATTGTTTATTTTTTGAGAGGGTTCTCCCTTATCACTACTAGCTGACTATGAGTACCCAAGCAAAGTATTTAATCCCTCCAAAATACAAAACTACTCATTATGGACCTGACTTCGTAAGATGGAGTTTAATACACTCACATTGAAAGATATTCATTTCTAACAGAACATGGGACTCAAAATAAATGTGGATCAGCCATTCATACTACCTTTTGCAGTTTAATCTCTTAGTGTTTTTGTTCACAGCTGCTTTTTCAGTGAGTCCATAGATCAGAACTGACCTCTGATGTTATCAGTGTCATGAAAATGGGTCTTTCAATTAGCTCTGTCATTGATGAAGTATGGAAAATAGGTATTAAAAACTTTCCATTAGTGAGAAAAATACTGTTGACAGTTATTTTTAAAATATATATTCTTTATTGCAAAAAGAATATTTACACAAGTCTAATAATAAACAAAATTCCAAGTGGATGGTAACTCAGTAATATCAGCATTTTACATATTTTATTGCTTGTTGTCTCAGGAGGATATTTAGTCACTGAAGAAAGTACTTAAAATTGGAAAGAATGGAATGACAAATTTAGTAATTTTTAATACAGTATTTATATAGGTGATTCTAGGATTCCATCACTGTGAGGAAAGCTGGTCATATCCTCTACCTGTTTCATTTTTAAACTTAGGATTTTTGCTTTTAAGTCCTGTAAATACAACATATTTTTAAATTTTGTCTTTTTCTGTCATATAACCTTAAATATATGTCATGATTTTATTTAAAATTACTGGTTGGTGAAATGGCAACGTCATATTGATGTAAGATGTGAGTGATATCTTTTAGAGGAACTATAAGAAAGGTGATCCTATATTAGGGCTTGGAAGTTGGATTACTTAGCTTTTTTTTTTTTTAATTTGTTTTGGATTTTGTTGTGAATCATGCTTTTATTCTATGTGATTCTTGGTGCTTGGAAACTTGTACCCACTATTATATTTTTTTAATATTCCCTTTTAAATTGCTCTTTACATAATTTGCAATACTGCTTCTGCAAGTATCTTTGATTTACTACTTAGTTATTGGGGCTATGATGGAATTTATAGCTCCAAACCATCATGTGGAAATGAAAAATAACACTTGAATCTACATTCAGTCTTGGACTTGGCACTTCGTTGTGTATTTCAAACATATCCCGGCATGGCATGAGTTTATTACCTTCCTTCTTCCTAATGGGATAGATTCAACTAATGCAAAAAGGGCACGAGTACCTGGAAACATTTTCACATATGTATTTCGATCTATTTTTTCGTTGTCATTGAAGTGAAAATTACTGCTGTTGTAAAGATGAGTTAGATCCCCTTCTCAAACTTTAGTGTATGTAAGAATCATCTGGAGAGATCTTAAAAACATATATTTCTAACTGTAACCCACAAATCTGTTTTTTTTTTTAGATTTATGTATTTATACATACAAGCTGGGGAACAGGCCAGAGGCGTGGGCGGCAAGAGGGTGTAACCCCCAAATCTGATCTAGTAAATTGAACATGTTGGATAAACTCAGGTGTTAACAGTTGCTAACTTTCCAAGGACCACATTAAAAGCAACACTGAAGTGGATAAAATTAACCAATTACAGATGCTAGCTGAGAGTTAACACCTCTCAGCTCAGAGTTAACAGCTGTTGAGAATGAGTATATTTATTAATTAAACACACCAAAGTACCTTCCACATCTTTGAGTGCTAATAACATTGGTGAACAAATTTTTACAAAAGTCATGTTACTGAAATAAAATTAGTCATTTCCTATCAATTTGTATGTGCTCAACACGAATACGACAGTCAAATTTTAATTTTGGCTCTAGTTTTTTTGTAATCTGCAGTAAATGGATGTTTACATCACAAAATGCATGCCAATAATAATAGGCCTATGGTTAATACCTGTAAAAAATCAAGTCATAGACTACTTCTTAGATTTCTTTGCTTGTCTGTTGTACAGCTGTTCAGAAATAGAATAGATGGAAGACGGTTTCCATTGTGCAGAAGCACAACCTTAAGACTCAGTTTTGAAGAGTCTAGAAATAGTCTCCATTGTTGTGGGTCATGAGTGATTTCTAAGGTATTCATGAGGCCCTCAATATCGGAACAGAATACCAGAGTACTTTTCTTTCTGAAGAAAGGCTCCAACTGCTGGTGGTGCTTTTGATAGAAAGTCATTGTGACATCTTCTATAAGATTCCATTGTTGGAGTCTTGATCCTAGCAATTCTGCC
This sequence comes from Scalopus aquaticus, assembly GCA_004024925.1. NCBI lineage: Eukaryota > Metazoa > Chordata > Mammalia > Eulipotyphla > Talpidae > Scalopus > Scalopus aquaticus. Next base: position 38,704 of record PVIJ01011293.1, on the reverse strand, counting down.
TTGTTCTTGGGTAAGTCCCAATCACAAACCAGGTCATTTAGTTCTTCCTGTGTTAGTCTGTGTGGGGTTGATGATGCACCACAGTGAAAATCTAGATCACTGCATGCTGTTGGAATAGAAGAACAGGTCAGCACACCCTTGTCCTCTTCAGATGAATTAAGAGAATATTGTGCTGGAGGTTCTGAAATAGGAAATCCCTCACTATGTGGAACTGTCTCAGTGCAGATGGAATGTTTGGGTAGACTCTTTTCGACTTCTTTTGCTTTGTTGTTTGGCTTTATTGTTTCCTAAAAGCTGCCACTCACAGCCTGGGAAAAGGAAACACTTATAAAATGGACCAGTTCTCTCAGAAGTTTGGAATTGAATTCATACATAGTTTCTGTGTTCATTCAAACTAAAGTAATATATACTCAGGATGGGTCAACTTTGGTCTAATACAAAGCAGAGAAAGCCAAACGGGTTTGGAGGGCAGCAGGAAAGGAGGAGGAGAAGGAGGATTGTAGGAAATAGAAGCATGGAGAAGAAAAGGATTGAAAGATAAGGGACCGTCAGAGAATTAGAGATCCATGTCACAGACGATTGTTTTTTAATTTCTGATTTCAGTTCCCAGAATCTTGACTGTACTCCTTGCCCTTGGTTGTTTTGAGTTCCATCTGTATTGACTGTTCATCGATTTTGCTTCATTTTTATAACCCTTAGAATCTTGACTAGCACCTATATAAATACAAACTTTACTGATCTCATTTTAAATACCAAATGGGCTGTTTATTTTTTAATATTTTAATTATATTTGATATTTTGTTTTGCCACACGAATAATATTTTTATAGTCATATTTGAAAAATGCACACATGTATAACAAAAAATAAAATAATTTTTTCTTTAATCCCACCATCTAGAATTAGCATCTGCTAATGTTTTGATATATTTTCTTGTAATTTTCTGTATATGCCAGCACATGCATGTGCTCACACACACACACACACACACACACACACACACACACAGAGACACACAAACTAATCCACACTGAATTGTGATAAACATAATGTAGATGTTTAGTTTCCACTATTTTTGTTAAACAAAATGATTTTTGGAGATGGTTCTTATTTGCTATAATATTTAACTCTTTTCTTACTTATGACCATTCAGTGTTTTCACTTACAGAATATTAATTATAGTCTTGTTGGTGCTAGATTTTTTTATTCCAAGTTATGTTCAACAAATCTTTATTCAGTGACCACTGTGTTCCAAAAGCGTTCATATAACTAACCAATGAGATACTTTCATTTACCTTGAGGGGATTAGAGTCTTAATGTGTAAAAGACTAGTATCATCATATGTTTATCAAATATGTATCAGTCAGTTCTTTGAGGGAAAATGAGTGATGTTTTTCATAGGAGAAATGTGGGTCTTGAATAGAGTTTAGACATAAAGAAATGACTGTGGAAGACAGTGCATGTGAAACAAGAGATAAATTAAAAAAGAAGCAGGGCCCAGGTCATGGTGGAGGGAGACTGGTTTGGCATTGTATAAGCAATGGATTAAACTAAATTTTATAAATAAATAAATAAATATATATATATATTAAGATTTATTTATTTATGCATACAAACTAGGGTGTAGGCCAGAGGTGTTGGGGATCTGTGTGAGAAGATTCACCAGAGAGAGAGTGGGGAGCAGAACAGGCAGATCCACTGAAATACACTGCTGAGAGGAGCAGCGGGTCAGACAGGAGAGGTCTGCCGTGCCATGTGGGTCAGTTCCCTGGCTGGGTATCAAACTCGTGCTGCAGTAGCTCTGGATAGCTTCATAGTGCTGCAAATTAACCCACTGCACCTTCGGGGAGGCCCTAGACTAAAAGTTTAAAAAGGTGAGGGCAGGGGATGTGATAGATTTGCATTTTCAGTTGATTATATGACAGCAGTAGATGGATTATTCAGGTGTAGAACTTGAAGTGGGGAAGTGACTTGAAGTAAAATCTACTGAAATAGACCACATAGGAAATGAGATCTAATATTACCATAATAGTAGTGGAGAGAGATTAAATTATGGCTATATTGGAAGAACGGTTTATGGTATTTGATATGATGTTGACTGTCAGAAGGTGAAAGAACAATGGAATGCTATTCATCATGGAAAGAAGATAAACACATGCAATTTGCAATGACATGGAGGGATCATACTCAGTGAAATAAGCCAGAAAGAAAGAGAAGAATATCGAATGGTTTCACTTATAACAGGACTATAAGGAAACCAAATAGGAGAGAGACACTCAGTGGGGGGAGGGGAGGGAAGGAAAAGGGCACAAAATGGAATAGAAAAGAACACAAGGGACCATGGAGATGGATCACGGGTGAATTGGTGGTGGGCTACCCAAGGGGAATACAAAATGTAAAAGACATAAATTAACAATAAAAATATATATTAAAAAAAAAGAAGGTGAAAGAAAAGTAAGGAGAATCTTAGACTTTTCTCAATCTTCTGGATTGCTACTAGTAAATATAGAAAACAAAAGTGGCGTGTTTAGTGGAGAGATAAATTAGTATTAATTTAAACATACTTTGACTTGAGTTCCTTTTTGGTCGTCCAGCTAGTGTCAGCTGGAATTCAGTGGTGAGGGTGCTAATATGGTCATCTTCTTGTGTGCTCTCTCTTTCTGACTTCTGTATGTATCCTCACAAGGTAGAGCAAAAATAAACCATCTCTCTCCTTTTCTCTTTTTGTAAGGCTTCAGTCCTCTTAAATTAGGACCTAAGCTCTTATAACCACACTTAACCTTAATTACTTCCTAAAGACCATATCTTCAGATAATCACTGGGGGTTGTGGCTTTAGACATGTGAATTTGAGAGGTGGGCATAATTTAGTCTTAGTAGCTATATTTAAATCTGGAATTTAAGTGACATTAAAACTGGAGGGAAGGTTTGGTATGCCTTGTTAAGATTATAGTGAATATGCCCATATTGGACATCCAGATTGAGAAAAGAGTCAAGTATCGAACTTTTATGTTGCTCGCAAAAGAAGAGATAACAAAAAAGAGACTGAAGAGAAAAAGTCAGGTAGAGAACAAGCAGAAGGCAGAATATTTCTGAACATAAGGAAATGGTGTTTTATGTAGAATGGAAGACTGAACAGTGTCAAATAATATGTTTAATAAAAAAATGAGTCAGAAACTACTTGTCTAAAAAATCTTTAACTCTTGGTATCCTGTGTCATTAGTGACATTCACGCATTCCTCACTTCGTCCCTGTTCCTAGTTTTTCTTCACTTTTTTACTTGGCTTATATTACACTGCCTTTTATAATGTCAATGGCATAGCTTTAGAATTGTTGACTATAAAGAAATATTGCTTCGTATCCACTTTTCCAATTCAGCAGAATATTATATTCAACATTTGATCTTTAAAATAAAATCCCTGACCAGAGGTTGCATAGTATTAGCAAGATTAGATTATTGAGGAAAGATAATATATCTAATTGGAGAATATTTGTCAGTGGTGAGTCTCCCTTCACATGCCAAACCGTAATTGTTCTTTTTGGGGAATCATTTGAATGACATGTGACATATAAAATCTTAGGTCATGAGCTTAGAACTATTCAAGTATGGCGTTTCCTGGGAGAAATGAAAATCATTTAAAAATAATTTATATTTTCAGAAGAAAATATCAAGGCCTACTCTTTTTTTTATTTAAGATTTATTTTTGCATACAAGCTGGGGTACAGGCCAGAGGCGTGAGGTGGTGAGAGGGTTCACCAGAGACAGAGTGGGGAGCAGAATAGGCAGATGGACAGAAATACACTGCTGAGGGGAGCAGTGGGCGAGGCGGGAGAGGTCTGCTGCGCCATGTGGGAATCTCCCCTGTGGGCAGCTCTATACAGCGCAGCCACCAGGGAGGCCCTCAAGGCCTACTCTTAAGAAAACATTGACAGTGTTAAGCAATAATGTTAGGTAGATATTTACAAAATAGAGGGATAGATAACCCAGAATTGGGAATATAACTACAGAAATTGCCACAGAATAGTTTTATGACAAAGGTACTTAAACAAACCTAATTGTAAGATTATTATGAATTAATAAATGTGAAATTAAATAGAATATATTTTATAAAATTCATTTTACATGTTATTAGCTATTATATCTAAAATGTTTAAGAATTAAATGAATTTTTTTAAAGAGTTATTTATTTATACATACAAGCTGGGGTACAGGCCAGAAGTGTGGGGCGGCCGAGAGGGTTCACCAGAGAGAGTGGGGAGCAGAACAGGCAGATCAGAAATACACTGCTGAGGGGAGCAGCGGGCGAGGCAGGAGAGGTCTGCCATACCATGTGGGATTCTCCCCTGCTGGGCGTCGAACTCGCGTCGCGGGCTGCTGACAGCTCCACAGCACAGCGCTCAACCGCTGCGCCACCAGGGAGGCCTGAAATGAATATTATATATGCATCTTCTTTTTGGGTGAACCTTTCTTAAGAAAAATATAAAATTATGTTTTTAACAAAAAAAAAAAAAGTGAGCCTTAGTTTTCACATGGTAATAATTGTATCTCTAGAATTTTGTGGCCAAAGAAACATGGCAAAATTTAGCAGTGGTCAACCTACTGGCATGTGAACACATTTGAAATACTGACAGTGAACTGAAGGAAATGTTGACATTTTCTTAAACAGTATTTTCTGATTTAAAAAATCATTGAAGTTAAAATAAGCAATATAAGGTTGGGGTTATGATTATGCTTGTGCTATCTTGCTAGGCAAATAAATTTGATTAGTCAGACAAATTTATTCTTTGCAAGTATATGATTTTTTTATTCAAAAGCCTATAATTTTTTTATAGCTTGAAATTGATTTTTTGTTTTATGATTTGCACCAGTGTAGTCCCAGGAATTAAATTTTGTAGGTATACCTATCACTTGAGGAATTTTTCCTTCATTTACTTCTTTCTATATAAAGATATGCTTTAAAAAAATGGTAACATAATTGCCCATTTTTAATCTTCTAACATCTTAAAAATATTTCATGAGTTCTTAAATACTAGATAACTTTTCTGTGATTGTTTCACTGAATCCCTTACAGTAATTGAGATTTTATAAGAATATGTAATGATTATTTATTATTTAACATGGATAACTTTATTAGATTTTGCTTATATTTTAGTCATGATTTTTGATTCTGCTGCATTTTAAGGGACCTGTTCAGCCTTCATAAACAAGTATTATGTAACATATAGATTGATAATTAAACAAGAGACTTCCAGTTTCTGCTTGGGATACAAACATCTGGAGGAGTATTATCCTTACCTCTAAAACAGCCAAATGCTAGACAATCTGTAAATTCACTTGTCAGAGAGCTGAGGTCATAGGACAACCAACTAATGTGAAATTTAACACAAGACATGAGCTTTTGTTTGCTTTTATAGGTGTCAGCAGTAATACATGATTTCACTTACACGTGGAGTCTAAAAAATACAGATTTGAAAAAAAAACCAGTAAAATGGGGTGATCATGGTTTGATGTTGGGGGGGGAATAGGAGAGATGTTGTTTAAGCGTATAGATTTGTAATGAATAGTAAATAGCTACTGTGGATCTAATATATAATATAGTGGATATAAGCAGTAATATGGTATTATACTCATCAAATTTGCTAAGTGATAAGATTTTAATTATTGCAACCTCTAAAAATAATTGTTGGGCCTCCCTGGTGGCACAAGGGGTTAATTCTCAGCACTCTGAAGCTATCACCAGCCACTGCAGCAATCCCCAGCCAGGGAGCTGACCCACATGTTACAGCAGACCTCTCCTGTCTCTCCTGCTGCTCCCTTCAGCAGTGTGTTTCAGTCAGTCTGCCTGTTGTGCTCCCCACTCTGTCTCTGGTGAATCCTCTCACTCCCCCACAACTCTGGCCTACACCCCAGCTCTTGTATGCATAAATAAATAAATCTTTAAAAAAGATAAAGCCAAAATAAATCTTAATTATATGTTGTGATAAGAATGATAATTGTCAGTACAATCTAATAATATTACAGTTTATGGGTATCATATCAATATGTTGTACACTTTAAATTTATACAATGTTATGTGTTAAATGCATTTAAATAACAATAAAAGTAAAAATGATTTAGCTAACTTTTTATTTAATTAATAAAGCCAGATGGACTAGAACAAGAATATAGTATCCTTAGAGGCACTCACTTGTGGGTATTTCTCCTTGGACCTTAGTGGGTGCTTATTAAAATAAAAAGATAGACCAAGGGTTCTCAGAAAACATCTTCTCTAGTGCAGATTTGTAAATGTAGGGTATAGCAGCCATTCCAGAAAAGTCAGAAAATACAACCTCGATGTGCTTGTAAATGAAAAGTCTTATTTCATTTCTGAAAGAGGTAAACAAATCATGACTGTTAAGGTCTCAGAGAAAAGCTCACTGTAGCTGGGGAAAGACAGCATAAAAATATCCTCTCCTCAGAGAAAGGACAAGAATGCCTTCTAATTCCAGAACTACACTTGGAAAAAGAGAATGAAGTGCTGAAAGGCCACATCTGTAAGCCTAGGAATATAGACTAGTTAAGACTGAGAGTTCATCAGAACAACAGAAAAACCTCACCACATTCCTCTTGCCACCGATCAGGATAACAAACTTCAGGAGACAAATAATAATGGATATTGCTGGTAAGTAAAAGAACATGCAGGAATATATTCTGTCAGGTACAGTGCAAAGGAAAGACTGAAAGTGAAGTTGGAAACAGTTACTGGGAAAAAATTATCTGTCTTATTAGTCCCTACCCTAAATAAAAGATAATTCTGGGGGAATTTGAAGCCTGTACTGCTCATAATAAATCTCAAACCTAACTCAACACCTATGTAGATTGATCAAACCCTAACATTAGCAAAAGGACAGGAACTCTCATTTAAGACATAAAAACTGTTTAGTCAGTGTCTAATGTCCTACATAAGATGTTTAAAATTATGAAGCATGCAAAATGGCCCAGTGCAATGGATGTATTGCTAGGATAAAGAGAACTCAGCAGAGTCAGGCAAAGATATGACCCACATAATAGAACTATCAGAAAATCTAAAATAACTATTAATAATATTTTAAAGGCCATAAGTTAAAATGTGGATCCTATGTACATTGCATAGGTAGTTTAGGAGAGCTGGTGATCGTAAGAAAGAAGCAAGCAAAAAATGCTAGTAATGAAAAAAACAGTGGTGGAAATGAAGAGTCCTTTTGATGGGCTCATCAGTATGCTTGATACAGCTGAGGAAGGAGTTTCTGTACTTGAATGTAAGTCCACATAAATTTCTCTGATTGGAAAAAAAAAAAGATGGGCAAACATCTTGAAAAACAGAAAAATCAGAAAGGTAAATGTTATTAAGAAATATTAAGAGGTATGTTGGTAAGCCCTAAAGACTACATATGTTTAATTTTAGTCTCAGATATTGAAGAAAGAAAGAATAGGAGCAAAGGAATACTTAAAGAAATAATTACAAAATTTTTTCTTTTTTTTAAGAATTTTCAAAAATCAATAAAGTATTCAGAATTTAATGATATAAATCTGTGAGACACACACACCAAAATACATATTGAAAAACTTGAACAAATTAGTACATTACACAAGGCACATCCTACTCAAACTGTTGAAAATGAAAGGCTAAAAGAAAATCTTGAGACATCCAGAGTATAAGACATATTACAAGGAATAGACTTCTCGTCAAAACTAAGCAAGTCAGAAGAGAAAGGAGTGGCGTCTTTATAATGTTGAAAGAATACAACTATCAACTCAGATTTCTATACATAATGAAATATGTAACAATGAAGGAGAAGGGTAGATATTCTTTGACAAATAAAAATAGAATTCATTGTTATTATAACTGCTCTATAAAAATATTAAAGCACTTCTTTAGATATATGGAGTGTGACAACACATAAAAACATGGCTGGATATACAAAAAGAAATGAAGGGCACTGAAAATGTAATGAATGCAGGTAAAAATTAAAATCACTTTTATATTAAATTGCTGAAAAGATAACTGATTATATAAATCAAAAACTATAGTAATGAAAACTATATTACACATGTAAAAGTAAAATATTTGACAAAAATACCATAAATGATGGGAAGGGGAAACTATAAGTATAGTGTTACAGCTTTCATACAGTACATATCATATTGAAGAGCTACAGAGAGCTCATATAAATCAACAAAAATGAAACAAACAACCCAATCAAAAACTGGGCAGAAGAACCAAAGAGTCACTTCTCCAAAAAGAGCAGATGGCCAACAGACTTGTGAAAAAACATGTTCATCATAACTTATCATCAGGGAAATGCAAATCAAAACCATTATGAGATACTAACTCACACCCATGAGAATGGCCCATATTAACAAAGCAAAACAAAAAACAATACAAAACAAAACAATAAATTCTGGCAAGGGTGTGGACAAAGAAACACTGTTACACTGTTGGTAGGAATGTAAACTGGTCTAGCCCCAATTGAAAGAAGTATGGAGATTCCTTAAAGACTAAAAATGTATCTACCATAGAACCCAGCAATTCCACTCCTAGGTATCTATCCAAAAAACATTAATTTAAAATGAAACCTGAACTTTGTTTATAGCAGCACTATTTACAGTAGTCAAGTATGGAAACAATATAAATGACCCCAAAAAGAATGAGTGGGTCAAGAAGATGTGGTATTTATGTACAATGAAATACTACTCTGCAATCAAAACGTATAAACACATGCCATTTGTGGCAGGCAACATGGATAGAACTATGAAGGATTATCCTAAGTGAAGTGAGCCAGAAGGAGAAAGATAAATACTGGATGTTTTCACTTATATGTGGACTCTAAAGACCCCAAAAAATATCAGACAAAGAAACACTTTAAAACTCACCCTGAAAGCTGACCATCCATCTGAGGATATACAGGAGGAAAAGGGGAAATGGAGGAGAGGAAAAACAGGGAGGAGGAGAGTATAATGGACTATAGTGGAGGACTTTGGTGCTTTGGTGGTGGGAAAACTATGGTTACCACACTTGAGGGGGGAAATCCTATACTGTGAAAAAGCAAACACGGATGGAAAATAATGGTACATCATTAATTAAAAAAATATAGATAGGAACACTTTCTATTCAGTTTATCAATATTATGCCAGGATTTGCCTCATACAAAAAAAAGTCCCAATTATCACCAAGAAAAAACTACCAGTGTACAGACAAATAACTAATGAATGTAAATGAAAAAAATTTCAACAGAATTTTAGGAAAACCAATCCAGAAATATATTAAAATGATATTATATCATGAACAAGTAGGTTAGCCAGAGAATTCTAAAGTTGTTTAATGTCTAAAAATCAAGCAATGTGACTTATAAAATATTAGAACAAAGAAAAAAAATGCTCATCTTAACAAATGCAGAAAATTATCTGACCTTATTTAATATGCATGTATGATAAAACTTATGATGTATTAGCAATAAAAGGATAGTTCTTTAACCTGAAAAAGTTGTATGTTTAGGAAAAAACTAGTATATTTTTTGGTAATGTTATGTTTATTGGTAAAAAATTAAATTCTTTTCCTCTAAGATTAATAAGTGTTACCTGAAAGTACAATTGCTTATTTTTTTTTGCATTGGCCTTATAGCCTATAATTTTAGTCAGTTCACTTATTTGTTCTAGGAATTGTTTTATAGATTGAATTTTGTGATAGAAACCAACAATATCTGTGAAAATATGTTGGAAAAGAGAGTTCAGAACTAAACATACACAAGCATTGTAAATTGTTTTCTAATATGTGTGAAGAAAATTCAGTAGAAATAGTCTTTTCAATAAACAGTTCTGTAAACAATTGTTACAACCATATGTAAGAAAATGGATATTGATGCATGTGTCACAGTTTATGATAAATCAGCTCAGATAATAAAGCAAAATGTAAAACATAAAACTGCTCAACTTATAGACCAACACATGAGAGAAAATCTGTGATTTGGATAAGAGAGATTTTATATAACATAACAAATCAGTGATGTATATAATAAAACAATGTATTTAATTTTATAAGAATAAGTTTTTGCTAGTGTAGAAGACACTGCTAAGAAAACAAAAAGGCTTTCTACAGATTGCGAGAGCAATTTTATAAATCACTTATTTGATAAAGGATTTGTATCTAGAATATGTGAAAAATTCTTACAACTCAGTAATAACAACTATCTGTTTAAAACAAGTCGGTAAATAAGGAGTATGTAGCTCACCGAAGAACATAAAAAGACGGCAGATAAGCCCATGGAAGTTTTACAGTCATATTAGTTATTGGGAAATGCAAATCAAAACACAATGAAGTATGACTTTACAACTACTAATATCATAATTTAAAAAGAAAAAGAAAGTAACATGTATTGAAGATGATGTGGAACAACTGGAACTCTCATATATTGCTGAGAGCATGTAAAATGATCCTGTCATGTTGGAAAACTGTTTTCACTAACTCTAACTCAGCAATTGCATTACTAGGTATATACCCAAGAGAAATGAAAATTTATGTTCATATAGAACCTTGTACATGTATATTTTTAGCAGCTTTTTTTAGAAGCAATCAAGATGTCCATGTCTTTCAATGAGTTGAATGGATAAACTATGACGCAATCGTACAGTGGATACTTAGCCTTAAAAAGGCATGAATACAGATATGCCAAATAAAAAGTGGATTTATCTCAAATAGGTTGCTAAGTGAAAGAAGACAAGCATAATGGCTATCATTGTGTGATTCCACTTCTGTGATATTTTGAAAAAGGCCAAACAAATTTTTTCTTTAAAATTACAGTTAATAGGTGTGGTTTTGATTTTTCCTGGTTTTCTCATTGCTCACAACATCTCTGTTCTTATTGTTCAATGTGTGTGTTTGTGCATGTGATATTTTGTAACAGGATGTATTTTATGTTAAAATATTATTTGCTGTGCTCATTTTAGCAGTACATATACTAAAGTTGAAATGATAAATAGAAGATTTGCATGGCCTCTGCAAGGATGAAATGAAATTTTGTGAAGTATTCCATATTTAAATATGTATTAACTGCCATAGAAATGAACAATAAACACAATTTAGCTATATTTTGTTAAACCATACCTTAGAAAAATGGTTTGTATAGTTAGTTATGGTGTGATTTTATTAGTGATTCATTTATTCAACAAGTTATATGTATCTATAACTGCTATAGTTAGCAAAAGTCTTATCTTGTGATATAATAGTCTGTGGAAAGGCAAATGGGTGCCAGTATTTAGTATAAATTAGAATGCTAAATTGGCCTCAAAAGCAGGTTATATTTTACCGAAACTGGCTAACATATCTCCATAATTGAACCACAAATAGTAGTAAAACTTCGCAGGTGTCTAGCATGCTATGATTAAACAATCACTTTTTTTAAATTAGAAAACTATTTCTGAGTGATTAAAACTGTGATATTTAAGTTTAAAACAGTGTATTAGAGCCATCAAGACAGATATGTTTTGATTACAGTGTTATATTGATACCTAGACCAGTGAAGCATAGTAGATATTCAATACATATCTGTTGAGTAATTTGTTGAATAAATGTATTTGTAGTTAGAACACATCGTAACTAAATATAACAAAATAGTTTTAAGATATGTCATCGATTCATTTCATGCACACAAATAATGGCAAGAAAATATATAGTTTTAAGATACATTTTTAGTGACTTAAGTGTCTGTGCAGGTGTGAATGTGGGTGTGTTCACACATACAAATTTTCACACACTTTACTCCTACTGTTTTTTCATTTATACCATTGTCTATTGTATATTTCTAGCAAAATCTAGAGATATGTCTTGAACATGCTGCATTTTTTAGAATTTTATGTAACAATTTGGAATGAACTCTAAGTCACTATTAGGAGAGAAAAGAATGATAAATACATCCTCTTTGAAATGAAGATCTCCTTCCAGGCCTAATATTGTAGATACTTCATAAGTCTCCCCTTTGAAAGACTTATAAACCTGGCTTTCTATCACGTACTGATTTTCGGATGAATTTTTTTTGTTCTAGTATTGTTAATATTTCTCTAATCAGGGCTAGCTGATTATATCTCCTCAAAGTGTGTGTGCGTGCGTGCGTGCATGCGTGTGTGTGTGTGTGTATGCACCCTTTCTGAAGAGTTATTTATTAAGACAAATTAAATTCTTGTCTCATTTATTGGTATAACTTACCATTGATTTTTGTGCAATTTAAGGAATACTACCATAGCAACAGTGACTTTCCTAGTGGCCTTCTTTAATCATAGAGTGAGAATATTTCATATTGTAGCTCCTTTGTTTAAATTTATCTCTTCTGAAAATAGCAGAATTGATCCCTTGGTATACCTGGTATATGTGTTTGCCTAGAATGTGAACCACAAATTCTGCATTGCAGATACCATTATAGTAAATGCTGTTTAACTTATGCAAAATTTATAGAATGATGACAAAACAAAAGCTTTTGAGAGAATAATTGTTTTACCACATAGCTCTTTATACATCTCAGGTTCCATTCCTAAAATATAAATTGTCTTTTCATTGATTCATTTCATGCATCCAAATAATGGCAAGAAAATATACAGTTTTCAGATATATTTTTAGTGATCCAAATGTCTATACAGGTGTGTGGGTATGTGCAGTCATATATATGTATATATGATATATATACACACATATGTATTTATGATATATACATATATTTATGATCTACACACACACAGATTTTCACAAACTTCACTCTAAAGTTATTTATTTATTTTTTCATTTACACCATTGTCTGTTGTAGCTTTGACCTCTAAGACCGAGTAAAACCCTGTCCTTTTGTCCAATTCGGGTTTGAATTAAACACTGTGAGACTTTCAGGCAAACTGAGATGGATTGTTTACAAACTTGATGGGACACTGGAAACTTTTGTGGAGTTTTAAAGAAATATCGATGTCTTGACTCCAGTCCCAGAAATTCTGAATGAAATTTTGTTTTGTGTAGACTACACTGGTCAACAAATTTTTACAAAAGTCATGTTACTGAAATAAAATTTTAATAAAATTAAAATTAAAATTTCCTATCAGTTTGTGTGTGCTCAACACGATTATAACAGTCAAACTCTAATTTTGGCTCTAGTTTTTTTGTAATCTGCAATAAATAGAAGTTTACATCACAAAATGCATGCCAATAGTAGTAGGCCTGCGGTTAATACCTGTAAAAAATCAAGTCATAGACTACTTCTTAGATTTCTTTGCTTGTCTGTTGTACAGCTGTTCAGGAATAGAATAGATGGAAGACGGTTTCCATTGTGCAGAAGCACAGCCTTAAGACTCAGTTTTGAAGAGTCTAGAAATAGTCTCCATTGTTGTGGGTCATGAGTGATTTCTAAGGTATTCATGAGGCCCTCAATATCGGAACAGAATACTAGAGTACTTTCCTTTCTGAAGAAAGGCTCCAACTGCTGGTGGTGCTTTTGATAGAAAGTCATTGTGACATATTCTTCTGTAAGATTCCATTGTTGGAGTCTTGATCCTAGCAATTCTGCCTTGTTCTTGGGTAAGTCCCAATCACTTACCAGGGACTGTGTTAGTCTGTGTGTGGTTGATGATGCACCACAGTGAAAATCTGGATCACTGCATGCTGATGGAACAGGAGAAGAACAGGTGGACTCACCCTTGTCCTCATCAGGTGAATCAAGAGAATATTGTGCTGGACGTTCTGAAATAGGAAGTCCCTCACCATGTGGAACTGGTCTCAATATAGATGGAATGTTTGGATAGACTATTCTCAACTTCTTTTGCTTTGTTATTCTGCCAGAAAGAGGAGGAACCAAGCAGAAGTAACAGTCTTTTATGTGGTTGCTTGGCTCTCTCCACACCACAGGGACTACAAACGGCATTGATGGTCTTTTGCCATTTAACCACTGTGAAAGCTGTGTTTTCCATATAGCACAGCATATATGCGGGGCCCAAGGCTTGTCTTAGTCACCAACCTTGCATCCAAAGTCAAGATGATAAGCCTTCTTCACTTGAGAAGTGATCCTTTTCTTCTGGTTGGCAAATGTCACTTCCCCACAAATAGAGCAGAAATTGTCCACGCTATTAATGCACTTTTGAGGTATTACTATTCTTTTTTGTGCCTAAATGGATAAAATATTAATGCTTCTATGTAACAGTAGCTTAAACTGTCTCGCATAAAGTCTGAAATATTTTCAGTGTTCAACTTTTCCGACAGGGCTTTATATAGTGCATTGCTGACATCAGCTTACTTCAGCAGTCGCCTGGCAGTAGTATTGCATTGCATCAGAAAATGATGCAGTCAACTCTGGATGATGTGTGCATGATGGTATTATGCATTGCGATGCAATACTACATCATTCTAGGCTGATTTAGGATGATGTTTCAGACCTACTGGATAAATTTACATGGTGAAACATATAAAATGAATTATATGAAATATCTTCAAAACGATTGCTAATGAAGTTTTTCAGGGTTATATTCATGTTCAGCACACCAAGATACTACATGCAGATTAGGGCTTTTTTAAGTCAGTAACTATCTCAATGTTGACAAGTTCTATCGGAATTTTTTTTTTTTTTAACTTCCAAGATGATATGTGCAGAAAAGTTTGAGAACTACTGCTCTTAGGAGAAAAAGTTTGCATAAGTGCCTAATACACAAAGATTCTTGTGTATTTTGAAATAAGAAGCAGTATTTTATTAACCTTTTATGATTTAAAAATGTTCAGAAATTATCTTTATAACTAATTTAAGATGCTTTGAGGTACCCGATCAATGTTCAGTAAGAGGTATGACATGGAATAACTTGTCTTTTCTTGTATATTTTATATAATAGAAAATGACTCACCTTAAGAAGTTAAAAATATTGGTTTGAATGATGATTCTGCCACTTCCAGCTATACTGCTTTACTTGGATTTCTTATGTAATTTACTTCCTTATGTATAATGTACAGATATTAATGTAATACTTATGGTATTTTAAAAATTAAATAGTATGTGTGGAGGAAAGTTTTAAACTTTCAAGTACTGTAGAAATTTCAGGTATCATTATTCACTATTATGTGTAGCCTACTTCTGGCCTTTCATTAAGTTGCATTTTTGAAGAAAGTATTCACTGCTAACTCATTCATGCACTTGTTCACTAAATAATCATTCATGTAAAAGCCTGCTATGTATTTTCATATCTTGCTAGGATTGTAGTTACAGAGCCACATGTTCTTTCTATCTCAGTTAAATTACTATCTAACAGAGAAGAAAGGTAAAACACACACACATGCCAGACCAAAAAGGGGATTTTAGAGTCCTTTTAAAGTCTAAATCAAATGTATAATTTTGTGCATTGATTAGAATAAACCATAATAATGGGATGCTTTTCTTGGATGGCCTTATATGCAGACGGATATAGGTGTAAGCTCTGAAATCATATATATTGTCTTAGTTCAAATCTTTGCTTTACCAAAAGTCAGTTGTATAACCTTGGGCAAATTTTAACCTCCATATTTCACTATACTCATCTGCAAAGATGATTAGTCCTTGTTGTGGTTGTTGTGGTCATTGTTGTTATCATCATCATCATTATCATTATCATCATCATCTGTTGGAGTTGTTAGAATTAATTAGGTAATACCTTTAAGATTTTTCCATGTCTGGCACATAGGGAATGGGATTATTAGATGTAATTGCTCACTCAGAGAGAAATTCTCATGAACAATAGTTAATTGTAAATTTTTTTTAAGATTTATTTATTTATGCATACAAACTGGGGTGCAGTCCAGAGGTATGGGGCAGTGAGAGGGGTCACCAGAGACAGAGTGGGAAGCAGAACAGGCAGATTGACCGAAATACACTGCTGAGGGGACCATTGGGCGAGGCAGGAAAGGTCCATGTGGAAACCTCCCCTGCAGGACATCAAACTTGCATGCAGGCAGCTGTAGACAGCTCCACAGCTCTGTGCTTAGTCCCTTGTGCCACCGGGAAGACTCTGTTAATTATAAAATTTAACTGTTAAGGTAGATGTTAATTTTTTCAACTGGAGAGAAAGTGATTCCATTCTCAAGATAGAGGCAAAGGTAAAAGTCTTTTATTTTAAATCAGCATATCAATGTTTTCTCTTGCTTTTTGTTTCAAATATGTTCATTATTATTCATATGTTACTTGCATCCTCTTTGTAATACCATGTGGTAATTTTAAAGACAGTATCTGTTTTTTGTAGACTGTGCTATTATGAACTTGCATCAGTGGAGGAAAAATAGCAAACTCATACAAAATGTTTAGGATTGCAGCTAAGGCATGGGATTTTATTGGTTTAGTTTGACTGCCCATTATGACACCACTAGAAGCTAAACCACACAATTCAGATGGGTTGGTACTGTAAATTCAGAGGTTATCTTTTTCTTTGATAAAAATTTTTATTTAACATATTCCTGAGCCTGTGAATGTGGCTCATGGAATATGGCTGATTCTTCAATGCCTCAGTGTATTTTGTTGTGTAAAGTACTTAAACTGGCTCAAAGGAGGAACTCTTTAAAACATTTTTTAGAGTATGATACTTTGCTTTTTTCACATCAAGTATGTTATTACTCTTGGGCATTCAGACCTTTTTTTTTTTTTTAAAGAGTCTCTTTATATATTTAAAAAAATACAAGTTTTTTTTTTAATTGAAGTAACGCTGGTTTACAACTCTATATGATTCAAAGGAATAGAGTCACACCTCCTCAGATGCATTACTTTCCAATTGTATTTTTAAATCTTACAAGATGTGCTATGGTTTTCTTTCTGGACAAGTATTTTGACTGAATCTATTAAAAAAAAATGTAAACAGTGTTAAAGTTACACACAAGAAAGTAAGTGTGCCCATGAATTAATATATATATAAATCTTCAAAATAAGCATAAAACCAAAATGAGAAGTTCAGAACTCATTCAATTTGGCTTATCCTGTTCAAAGAATGTATTTCTAAACAGACATAAGAACTTGTATACATACTATAGACATTTTCTTTCATAATATGTAAAATAAGTTGTGTTAGACACTGCTGACAAAAGAAATGCATATGTCTAACAAAATCAACACGTTAGAGATGAGATTTATAATGCTTTTCTCATCCAAATATAAAATTTATTGCTTTTTTTCTTTGTTTCTGTACAACCTTTTAAGGAACTAAAAATAAAGTTGAATTAAGATCTGATCCTCTACCTTTATTACAAGCCTATATCTAAGTCTTTATTATAATCACTAATTTGTGTCCAGTCAGAAATCAACTTCTGATTTTATTTTTTCCTGAATTCTAATATAGAAAAGAGAAAAATTCAAAATAGGTGAAACTTTGTCAAGTTAAAAAGTAACAGTTAACTCAGTTAAATAGATATTGTTACATATCCCCCCCTTGGATTGTAAGCTACTATAAGAGGTTGAGCGGAAGTCTGTGTTTTGTCTTATTCTGTAACTTGACCAGTCTTTTGAACATTTGAATGTTACTTCCTCTGTTTCCATCAAACTTCATGCCTGATAGTGTGGTTTACAGTTAGCCTTTTCTTTCATATTTGACTTCCTGACTGGTAAACCTCATGACAACCAGCACTATGTTTAATAGTTTGTTTGTTTCCATGGCAGTGTATGAACTAGGTGTTTGGTAAATTTACTGAATCGAATCAAACTTAATTTTTAAAACTAGGATGTTATAGAATTGATTTATAGAAATATTTATGAAAATGACATTTCTATACAATAAGGAGACCTCACTCATTATATAGTTATTTATTTTGTGTCTACTGTATTCCAAAGGTATAATACCTCTCTCTTACTTGGTTCCCCTATATATCTGCTATGAGTAAAACCATTCAATGTTTTACTCTTTCCTTTTGGCTTATTTCGCCGAGCATGATCCTTTCTAGCTCCATGCATGTTGCTGTGAATTGCATGTGTTTATCTTTTTTGATTGCTGAATAGTATTCCATTGTCCATATGTACCACATATTGATCCAATCATCTGTTTTTGGGCATCTGGGTTGTTTCCATATCTTAGCTGTTGTAAACAGTGCGGCAATAAACATAGGGGTACATGTATCCAAGACAGAGACATTCAGTGAGGGAGGGGGAGGATAAGGGTTCAAAACAGAAGAAAAAGAGCACAAGGGACTATGGTGACAGTTCATGAGTGAATTGGTGGTGGGTTACCTATGGGAAATACATAATAATGTAAAAGATATAAATAATAAAAAAATTAAAAATTAACCCCCACCCCCAGAAACCAAAGGTATAATACTTGCTTCTTGGAATACTATGTTAATTTAGTTTAGTGGGGAGACAGACATTCACCAACTATATAATTATATACAATTGCAAGTGCTATGAAGGAATAATCCAGGGTATCATATGAAATCTTTTGAGGAAGTTCCATTTGAGCTAAAATCTGGAGGATTTGTGCTAGTCATGCAAAAACTGCGAAAATTTCATGTTCAAAGGCACTTTGGTGATGGCAACGGGGTCTTCTAAGAAAATAAAAAAGGCCATTGTGAATGAACTCTAGAGATGCTGAACACAGAACTTATAGAGCATTCTGCTCCATGTCAACAGTTTATATCAAAAAGCAAAGTGTATATAAGGGAAATAGAGTAAGCAAAAGAAAAGACTAAAAGGCATTAGAGCTGCATGCATAGAGTCCTTGTCCTGAAATATAACTAGGTCACCTTGAAAGATCAACATTTCCACAATCTCTTCCTCTTTGTTTGACATAAGGGTTATAGGTGTTTCACATCCACACATTTTACACACAGAATTAAGATATCTGTGAAACAGTAAATTCAACAGTTATTTGCTTGTCACTTTTTAAACATAGCAATCTTTAAGAAAGAAAAAAACTACCTGTCCAACTGAAGCAAACTGAATGAAAACCATGTCTAGACTATAACAACGGAGGATACCAATTATAAACACATGTATGATTAAGTAAAAGTATTTAGAGGATATCTTTTTGCACAGAAAGGTTTTTAAAGGGCCTCCCTGGTGGCGCAGAGGTTAAGTGCTGCTCTGTGGAGCTGTCGGCAGTGGCGATATGAATTCCATGCCTGGCGGGGGAGATTCCCACATGGCCTGGCAGACCTCTCCTGTCTTGCTTGCTGCTCCCCTGAGCAGTGAATTTCCATCCGTCTGCCTGTTCTGCTCCCTACTCTGTCTCTGGTGAACCCTCTCGCCACCCCATGCCTCTGGCCTGTACCTCAGCTTGTATGCATAAATAAATCTCGAAATTTTTTTTAATTAAAAAAAAGAAAGCTTTTTAAAAAAGCCAATTTCTACTTTTCAAAAAGTCAGCCTAGAATTAAAACACATATGCAAAAAGTAAACTAAGAAACACATGGTCAATATAAGTTTTTAAAAAGGAAGAGGTGAGTAAAATTTGGCCTTGGTTAAATATGGAAGGCATGGTAGGAGATCAGATTTGCATTTGATTTTTAAAAGAGAAAATATTTATTAAATAAAGAATGGCAAACATAATGATAAAGGCATAAAATTTAGATCATAGAACTAGCGACATGTATGAAGTTAAAATGTATGGTGATTTTAAGAAAAGAGTATAGAAATATAATTGAAAGCTACTTCAACAGGGTATTTTGGTATTTTAATGAAGAAGATCTTTGACTGTGTTACAAAAGATAAAATAATAAAATCTAGTTAATATTCTAGAGACAATGACTAAAGTAACTTTTATAGCATAATGTTATCATTTATGTATAGGTTAAAACTTTGAATAATCTTCAAGTATATATGTTATAATACTATTAATATAATCCTACTCATTTTTAATGTCTTCAGATAACAAACATCTCATCTTAATGAGGCTCATGAAATTGAGTATGTAAGTAAAACATTTGAATTTCTGTGATAGCTATTTCTCTGATAGAAGTTCTCTGATAGCTGGTAGGTTATTTTTTGTAAATCCTTTCAACTAAAATGGCATCATACATATATTAGACAATTAATCCTTACTTGTTAAGGTATTTATATACATCTATTTAAATTTTTGTATGTTAATTACTCTTATATTTTCTGGTAGTATATATGTGAATAAAATGCATGTCCCACACCATCAGATTACTCACAGGCTACTCACAGGAATAATGTACTGATGCTATGTAATATCATTGTCAGTGTCAAAACATAGATCGTACAAAATAGAATATGGAAAATGTGATCAAGTTTGCCCTGTGACATTATGGAGAACTTCATCAAATAAGCACATTTAAACTGATTTGAAGTATGTAAAGGAGTTTCTGAAGAATACTGTAAAGAAGAGCGCTTCAGACAGAAACCTTCCCTGTGCAAAAGCTTGGAGACATTCCAAGCACGTGGTGGGATGTTACTGCTCACTTAGGGATATGAGAGTGACAGAAGCTGACCACTACTCCAGTTGCCAGACCAAATGGGCCTTGATTATCCTGCAATAGAGCTATAGTTTGGTGATTGAAAAGGGTGGAATTGACAAGGAAGAGAGTTGGGACACAATTGTAGTGGGCTAGGTGGGCAATGATGAATAACAGGATAAAATGAAGCAAGTGGAACACTAGATGTTAGTGGTTTAAAGATTATCAGTTCTGTAGAATTTAGTGAATGATTAGATGTTGGAGATGATGAAGAGAAAGGAGAATGAATCTCAGTTCTCTCTTAGCTGAGTATATAATAGGAACCCTACTGCTGTAGCAGCTTTTTGAGAGGGGATAATTAATTTAATGTTGATCATGTTTAACGGAGGTAGGTGAGAGATGCAGTGTTAAGATACCAAGAGGGAGGATAGTGGTAAGGTTTAACCCTGGAATTATCCAACTGGAAGCCGTCACTTGGGAATGAATTGGCTATTAGCTGGGCTTCAGAAGATGAAGTGTCTTTTCTGTACAGGGGAAAGGGGTGGAGCATTCTTGGCTGACTATAATACATATTCTTAAAATAATGAGAAAGCATGTTATATTGATTTTGATGTGTGTTGGAATAATGTATAATGCAAATGGATTCTGGACTCTGTAGGGTGAGGCCAAATTATAGAGGGAAATAATAGAATGATTAAGAGCTTATGTGCTTTTTAATTGAAGAGATTTTTAGAAAAGAGGAATTAAATCACATAATGAAAGGACAACTGATCAGGTAGAGGTTAAAGGGAAAGACTATTACTGTCAAGCCTATGTAAGTTTTGGCTGTTGTGATTAAAGAGATAGGAGAGAGATAGGACACAAAGAAAAGGAAATTTATGTTCAAATGGCAAAAGTTTGATGGTTGCATTAGTGATTTGCATATACAGTTAACTGTTCTTTGTTGCCACCATGCTGCCTCTGATCTTCCAATTAGCTGTGTTTTCTGAAAAAAATACTCCTCTGTGACTCTTGCTTCAGTCATCTTACCATTTGGTCATTTCCTTCTCTTCTGCCTGACTGTCATCCTTCCCTCTTTGTTTTTGCTGACATGCTGAGTAGGCAGATAGCTCTGGAGGCAGGTTGCTTTGCTTCAAGAGTAGAGGGGAGAAAAACATGTCCTGCAGATATGATCTTGTTTTCTTGGCAGGGACAGAGAAGCAGGTTTTAAATTCTGGTGAAAGCAACTGCCTTAGATTCAAAGCAGCAGTTCTGATGTTCCTTGTGCGTATGGGAGGAAAGAAAAAGCAGTGATAAACAAACAAAAAAGAAACCTAATTCACCACAGAAGAAATCCAGTTTGCACATACTTCTTCCTCTAACTGATAAGACAAAGATGCAGTACAATTTTACTGTAATGGCATTTTTTCCTTTGAAGTTTGTATCTTTTTCCTGTTTGGTAAACGTGCCAAACATTGCAGGGTTGTCAATAAGGCCCTGATTGCCATTTGTAGAGATAACAAATTTCACTTTAGATGTGGCAGGCCGTCTCTATTTAGTTTTAGCGCCTGTTATGCCATTTTGGTATGAAGTGGTTCTATTTATTCTTATAATTACTTTATAGATTCCCCCCCCCCCTAATATCTAACAAACTGCTCTTTTAGTGTTCCATGTAAATATTCTGGACTGGTTACATCCTGTTTTATAGGAATTGTCCTTCCCATATATTTGGCAAAATTGTTTATCACCTAATTTTAATGTTGAAATCCTAATTCCCACTACCTCAGAGTGAGTCATATTTGGAAACAAGGCCTTTAAATTGTTGATGAAGTAAAAATGAGACTGTTAGTTTGGAACTCTGGTTCAAGGTGACTGGTTTCCTTGTAACAAAAGATACCAGAGATAACACACACATAGGAAAAGGCATGTGAGGACACAGTAAGAAGGTGACTGCATGGAAGCCAAGGAAAAAAGCTCTCAGTAGATACCATACCAGGCCTGCCAAAACCTTGATCTTGGACTTCGAGCTTGCAAAACTGTGAAAAAATTAATTTCTGATATTTAAGCCTCCCCATCTGTGGTAGTTTGTTTTGATGCTCCTAGCAAAAGAATACACCATACTTTCCAGCTAGTAAGTTTGTATTTTCCCAGAGTGAATTTTTGGTAGCATATACTTAGCTCTGCTGCACTGAAAATAAGAAGCCTGTGACCATTTGATGAGCCTTTTTCTTACTCTAATTTTTACACTTGTAGTATTATATAAAGCTAAGTGGTTTCTGCTTTCATTTTCTTGTTAGAGTGTTTTTCATTAAGTTGCATTTTTCATTTTTCTAGACATTTTGAATACATTTGCTAAAGTTGAAATGTGACTCTCAATAAATGGATAAATAATGATTTAGAGACATCTGTTTGTGCGCTCGAACTTTTATTGATCTTCAGGAATGAAATTTTCCAGTAGAAAATAACAAATCAGGGGTTTCTATATATCATATCAAATAATTCTTAAAAAAATCTTTCTCAGGAAGCAGGTTCTCTTATCTAAAGTTAACAGATTGTGGTTAAAATTCTGGCTTACCCTCTTAGGAGCTTGGTAACATGATTAATGGACAACATAATAAATTAGATTAATATCTCATTTTCCTCATCCATAAAATAGGTATAGCAGTAGTTGTACCCAGATCATAGAACTGAAATTAACACTGAGTGAATTAATAGAGCAACACCTGGCTCGTGGTATTGTGATTTTCCTTAATCATATTACTTGCAGGTCTAAAATATCACATATATATATTTAATATGTTTAATATACATAAAACATATATATATAAATAAAAATTTCATACTACACTAGGTCAAAGTAACACTAATCACTTGACTAAAGTTAAAAAAAATAGATACCAAATCAATTCTTAATTCTGGATTTAGTGAATATTATAAAAGATAACTTTTTCTTAATTGAATTACAGGTATAGTAGTTTTAATAATCTATTGGAGTTTTCACATATTTAATAGGCACTTTAAAAGTTTTCATAAGACTTGATCTTGCATAACCCTTTACTGACAAGGTAGCAAGCTAGAAAAGAATGGATTGCCCCTTTATTCAGTAAGAATAAAAAAAAAGCCGTAAGAAAAAGCTTTCTTTTTGTACTTTTTTGAAGATGATAGTCCTACAGTATTTGTTATTTTGCCTTTTTATTTGACCAATTCCAGCAAGTATTTCCAAAATGAAAGTATACAGTTAGACATATCTTCCTTCCTCACTTATGTTAAATGCTTGTTATTGATTTAGTTAATTTTTGAAAATATTACTGTAAATACACAGTCTAAAATTAGATGCAGAAGTTTTGCCAGTCTCACTTCCATTTTTCTATATTCCTTTTGTCTTCCTGAGTCAACAATGAAAACAAGAATAGAGAGAAAGTGAAACAGGAGATTTTAAATGATAACAATAATTTTCATCTGTGTAATTTTTAAATAAGTTTAAAAACTTTCATAATAGTAAGGTGATGGCAGATGAAATTATTAGTGGTGGCATAAAATGAGTATGGATAGACACAAGCTTAGTAAGGAGAGCTGAAGTGTATTTGATAATAGTTCTTTGGCTCCAGAACCAATGCTCTTATGTTCCATCACAGTGTCTGTTAGAGAAACTTTTCTCACTTTGTTGCTGAGAAAATGAACTTGGGGTCCTTTGTTGTGAAGTGTTATTCCCCTTGATGGAGTTTGAAAGACTCAGAGATAATGCCAACTAAAAGTTTATGAAGACTGATGAAGCACTGCTCACTGACCACCGTTTTTGTTTTTATATTTTACAAAGCTCTGAGGACCTCTGCTTTCTGATGGTAAAAAACAACAACAACAACACAGCAGCCAATTTAAAAGGGAAATAATATTAGCAATAAGTATTAGCAATAAGTATTAGATATGGTGGAGACTCATTTCAAGAGGAAATGGATGAATAAATTAGTGCTTTCATTTCAAGGGTTAATAAAAATACTAGCATATATATGTGATGTATGTGATATGTATTATATAGAGCGATATATATATAATTAATCATGTATATATAGTAGAGAGAAAAATGTGTTTTTTAATGAGAAAAGCCAAGAAATATGTTATACTTGATATTGTTGTTATTGCCTTTTCCTATATAGTAATACTCTTCAGAATTATTGTTTACTTCAAGAATAACATGTGCTTATATCATACTATATCAGAAAATATCTGAATGCATATTGAAGAGTTAAATAGAAAGTGCATCTTGTTCATTTCAGTATCCAAAGACATTTCACGTCTGTTTTATTACACAGATAAAACATTAGAAACCCCCTGCCCCCTGCCAATACATAGGACATTATAAACCCCAGAATAGAATGCCTTCTCAGAAACTTTGCGAGCATTGTGTCAGACTGAGAGGTGGTGCTTAGATAAGAGCCAGCACTAGTTCTAACTCTCAGTAACAATATCTGTCCTATCATCTCATGAATCAGACATTGTCTGAGTGGAAATCAGGAGATAATGCCAAGGAGACATCAAATGTGCAGAATGTTCTGTTCTGTAGACTAGAACTTGTTAAATTTCATTCCTGTGTAAATCTCAATTACTGAAAGAAGTAGGTGGTGAAAATTATCTCATTTCTCCTTGAAGCTGAAGCTTTTAACAATTAATTATTAATTAGGGTTTAAATCAAGTTCATATATTTATTATAGTTTTTCTTTCTAAAATGAATGCTATAACTATTTGTTTAGCATTCTTGGTAACTTGGTACAACTATTATTAGGTAGATGTCATTAAGCTATATAGATTTAAAATAGTTTTATTTTATTTATTTTTAAGATTTATTTATTTATGCATATAAGCTGGGGTACAGGCCAGAGGTGCGGAGCGGCAAGAGGGCTCACCAGAGACAGAGTGGGGAGCAGAACAGGCAGATCAGAAATACACTGCTGAGGGGAGCAGCGGGCGAGGCAGGAGAGGTCTGCCACACCATGTGGGATTCTCCCGGCTGGGTGTCGAACCACATCGCGTGCTGCCGACAGCTCCACAGGGCAGAGCTCAACCACTGTGCCACCAGGGAGTCCCTAAAATAGTTTTCTTTCTAGTTATCATTTTAATTCTACTGCAGCAGATCAAATAGATGCTGTTTACCTGTAAGCCAAGTAATTTTCTTATTAAGCAAAATATTTCATTTGGTGCACTGTTCTGTCTAACCCTAAACTTTTAAAATTCTATTAGAAATGATTTTCATTAGTAAAGCACTATTTCTCAGTGTTCACACTTTTCAGCAGAAGAAAAAAGAGAAAATAGTCTGAATATTTTTTGCCTTGTTCTCATGGTTACTAATAATTCCCTACCTCCCACCTCCCCAAGTCCAGCCTGACAGTGTGAAAATCTTTATTAATAGTTATTGCCTCTTGAATAAAGTCCAAATTCCTGTGCATTTAGACTTTAACCCTCCTGAGGGCACACACCTTGTGTGAATTTATTGGGGAAACATTATGTCCTGAATGAACTCCTCCCACTGGTATTTTATGGACTTTACCCCTACCTCCATGCCAAAGAGATTCTAGGCACTGAAAACTATGATTCTATCATGCCATCAATCTGCCCTGAGTCTTCACTTCTTGAAGGGGGTTTGCTGGTACCTAAGGGCGGAGTTAGGCAGCCATGCTTGGTGTAAAACTGAACACATGTGGGCCTGCACTGTCTTGATTGTGCCTGGTTCAGTGTGC
This sequence comes from Scalopus aquaticus, assembly GCA_004024925.1. Classification (NCBI taxonomy): domain Eukaryota; kingdom Metazoa; phylum Chordata; class Mammalia; order Eulipotyphla; family Talpidae; genus Scalopus; species Scalopus aquaticus. The sequence goes on along the minus strand of PVIJ01011293.1, from coordinate 12,610 downwards.
ACCCATGGTACCAGGTCAGTCAGCTTTACCAATAGTCTTGTCCTCAGCTTTTAAGTGCATTGGCGAGGTCTCACACCCAGGTGTCCCGTTTTTTAGGGGAGTTGCCTGTAACAAATTTGGTGCCTAGTGTAGAAGGGACTTATATAATCCATGTGGTTAGTCAGCCCTATGGGGAAATTTGGTTTAAGCACAAATGTTTTTGTTTATGTTTTGTCTTTATGCGGCAGATGGCAGAACCCATTTAGAGCAGACAGATTTTGGGGTCTTGGGATGCCCTGCATTCTGTTTGTTAACGCATTGTTCCTAAGATTGAAAATGCTTGCTACTGTGTTTGCTTGTAGTTGGTACTCAGGAAATACTTGTGAAAGTATAAATGTCAAGGCAAAGCACTGCTCTGTGACCTCAGTCTACTTTCCCAAGGTTGTCTCCCATAAATTATCCACTTATTCTATATTTGAACCAAAGAGCTTATTTTTTTCTGTTTCCTACACATACCCTTGTTTTATCTATTTCTCATCCGTAAGACTGTTTGCCCTAATTTTCATGGTCCAATTTGCCTATCATTCTAAAAACTGCTTGTTAAGGTGTACTCTCTTTCTATGGTATTTCTACTCTTCTCTTTTACATTCTTTTGTCTTCTAAAAAATCCCCTTAAGCATTTTATTTGCATTTCTTTTATAAACTTAATTCTTTTTTCTTTTGAGTCATGGTTACTCAATATATCTTTTTTTTCATCTCCTTGAGGTGTTTGAGAGTAAGAGATAAGAGAGTGTTTCAACACTTCTTTGTCCAACAGTCACCAGCTTAGGGCCTTTGGGTGTGCTTGCAGTCAATCAGTGATTGCAGAACAAATGGACACATGACTTCTTTATTCACACAGGTCTATAGAAGTGATTATCCTTTAGTTGTCTTTCTTTTTCCTAGATACATTAAGACTCCCCACAGCTAATATTAGGAATTCATTAGAACTTGCTCATAAAGAGACATGAAAAATAACTTTTGATTTGAGATACAGTTGTCCCCGGATATTCACTGGGAATTGGTTCCAGGATTCCTTTGGATAACAAAATCTGGGTATGTTCAAGTCTCTTACATAAAATGGTATAGTGGGCCATATAGCTTACAGACATTCCCACACACCTCAAATTACCTCTGGATTACCTATAATACCGCAAACATTGTAAATGCATTGTAAATAGTTGTGCTATGCTGTTAGGGACCTATGAAAAGATTAAAAAAAAATATATGTTCATTACAGACACAACGTTGTTGACCTAACTACATAGTCTAGAAGTTCACTGATTTGTAGATGTGGAAACTGCAGTTACACAGTCCTACTGTACATAACAATAAAGAACCTTTGTGTTGAGAGGAGAAAGCATGATTTCTTTACAAGCTGATTGAATAAATTTAATTCAAATGAATGATTCAGTACAACTGACATCATAAATGAAAACATAAAATAGTATATAGGTACAATAGATAATAAATGCTCCTTTTCCTACCTCATATTATTCTCCCCCTTCATGTTCCTCTTTTCCTTCCTGTCTTCCATTTAAAAATAGTAATGCTTTTAAATACATTTTCATTATTTTTTTGGCTTAAAAATTTTTGACCTGGATTTTATATTAAATCAATTCAACCTTTTTAGTTTAGTGCTTTACATTTCCCATATGCAAAAACTGGAAAAATTTCTATTTATATTATATTGAAAAGCAGAAGACTAACAAAAACAATAGTGCTTTAAGCTTTAGGATGAATATAGAGATAAACTATTTTTAAGAACTTTATTGGGTAGCAGTATCTATGTCGTTAACATCACTGCTCCTAAATTTACTTCAGAATAGATTTACTTAAGGAGAGGGGTCAGATATGGACTCACAAGGTCAACTGATTTTCAAAAATGGCACAAAGGCATATTTCAATAGAAAAATGATAGCCTTTTCCAAAAAAAGATGTTAAAATTGTTGAGCATTAGAGTAATGAACATTGATTTATATTTTGCATCAAGTACAAAAATTAACTCAAAAATGGATCACAGACATATGTAAACCTTAAATTATAAAGCTTCTAGAAGAAGCATAGTAAAAGAAAAGCTTGCATTATATGGTTGGCAAATATTTCCTAGGTACAACTCCAAATTACAGACCATAAAATAAAAATACTGACAAATCACCATTATCAAGAGGTTTTTCAAAAGATACTGATGAGTAAATGAAAATATAATCTGTCAACTTGTAGAAAGAAATTGAGAGAAAGTATTTCCAAATCATATGCCTGGTAAAATTCTTTCATTCAGATTATATTAAGAATTTTTACAGTTCAATAATTTAAAAAATCCAATTACAGAAAGGGCAACATATTTGAATAGGAAGTCAGCAGAGAAGATATACAGCAAATAAGTACATGAAAATATACTCAATATCTTTAGTCATTAGGGGAATACAAATTAAACCACTATCTGATACCGCCATGAACCTATTAAAATGGTCATTAACAAATAACAATGACAAGTTCTACAAATGTGCTGCTATGTTACTTCGAAAACAACTGGAGTCTCTTCAACCTGCATATTGATGGTAGGAATGCAAAATGATATAGTCACTCAGGAAAGCTGTTTATTTCTCACTATGTGAACACACAATGACTACTCAACCCTGGAATCCAATTGCTAGGAATACCTGAGGGAAATGAAAACTTGCGTTTACCCAAACACCTGTATACAAATGCTTATTGAAACTATTCATAATGACTGCAAATAACCCAATTGTCCTTCAGCAAGTGACTGGATAAACAAACACTATGCAACACAATATGTAATACTTCTCTGCACTTGAACTGAGCTATTGATAAATGTAACAACAGATAAATCTCAAATCTTTTGTGCTAAATGAGAAAAAAATAGTCAAAGGGCTATCAGCTGTGTCATTCTTTTTATATGATATTCTGGAAGAGGCATAATTACAGAGATAGGAAGCTGATCAATGGTTGTCAGGGGAAGGGAATGCGGGTGAAATTTTCTAACTGCCACAAGGTATTCTTGTAGAATGATGGAGTTTTTTAAATCTTGATTGTGGTGGTAGTTAGACAGCTGTATACAGCTGTATATGTTTTACAGATCTATTAGAAATCAACATCAAAAAGGTTGAACTGGGAGTGATGGGAATATTTTATATCTTGATTTTGGTAATGGATACAAGACTGTAATGCAGAACTATACACAAGACAGAGAATTTCCATAAGTGTAAATTATAGTTTAATTTAAAAAATCAATTGCTTTATGTTCATTGGGAGGAGAATACCAATTCTGGTAACCTTGGGGTCAAAATTACCTGAGTTAATGTTAAATAAATTCTGGATTAAAAAGAATATTGGGGGGAAAGATTGGTATCCGCCTACCTGACACCAATATCTGGGTCCAGTTATAACTAATTTTACCTTTTTAAAGACATCAGCAAGGTTATCAGAGAAGTGGGTGTTTCTAGTTTGTCACAAGGATGAACTGGCAAAGAAAGTCAGGCTGGAGGATTCTGTGGGAGGCACGTTGACCTTCACTAATGAAAGTTATAATTCTCAGAGACTTTGTGACTTCTTTAGTGAAGAAACAGAGTCAAGTCTCACATGGCTTATAGAAATTTCTCTTTCTTTCATATTCTCATATGGAAGTATGTGTGGCTAATATGAAGGAAGGAAGATAAAGTTCAATTTTTTAAGGGAAAAGATCTGTTCATATCATACAGTCTCAAAGGCTAAATCACTCAGGGATGCTACTCAGTTGAAATTGTTTTTATTTAAAACATAGATAATTTCATTATCATGGTAAACATTTGAAGCAAGTTTTAAAAATCAGGGAAATTAGATGCTAGGTAAGCCCTTTAAGTCAAAATGCTTAATGATTTAGAGTTTAGCCTTATGGTTTTCCCATGTCAGGTTCATATTCTTCTTTCCTGCCCAACCCATATTTTATATCCTTGGACAGATCGCTTAACTTTTATGTATCATAGTTTCTCAAAAAATATCTGTAATAATAGTTCTTATCCCATAAGGATAATTATTAAATGAAACATGTTAAGAACAGTGTGTGATACATAATATGTACTCAATAAATTTAGCTTATTTTTGTCTGAAAGAAATTCTTTCTATGGCCTGATCCTACCTCTCTGGCTGATACATGCACCGTTTCTATTTTGAGTTCTCTTTGCATTAGGACATATAGATACTGAGTCAAACAGTGGGGTAAGTATTTATAAATACTAGAATTTTTGGAAAGTAATTTAGATAATTTGTGGATTTGCACTTTAGGTTTTAAAAAAATGGAGAAAGGAAAGTGTTCAACACATGGTATTGGGAAAACTGGATCGTTAACTCATACCACATACAGAAATTAATCTAAAATTGATTAAAGAATTGGATTTAAGGCCTGAAACTGTAACATACATAGGAGAAAACACAGGCAAAATATTCCACAACTTTGGCTTTAGTAATGTCTTTGGAGACTCTGCTCCAATAGCAAGGGAAACAAAGGTAACAATAAAGAAATGCGACATCCAACTAAAAGCTTCTATGCTGTGAAAGAAACTATTATTAAAACCAAAAGACATGGTACTGAATAGGAGAAAATACTTACACATTATATATATGACAGGGAGCTAATATTCAAGAGTTACAAAAAACCCACACAATTCAACAAAAAGAAAGTAATCTAATTTCAAAATGGACATACTATCTAAATAGACACTTCTCCAAAGAAGCAGTACAGATGGCCAAAAGGCACATGGTAAAATACTCATCATCACTTATCATCATCAGGGAAATGCAAATCAAAACTACAATGAGATCCCATCTACACCAGTGAGAATGACCCATATCTAAAAGACTAGAAACAAGTGTTGATGAGGATGGAAGAAAAGGAACCTTCACACAGTGTTGGTTGGGATGTAGGTTGGTCCTATCCTATGGACAACATTGTTGCGGTTTCTCAATATATTAAAAATAGATCTATGTGATCCAGCAATTCCACTCATAGGTATTTCCCTGAAGAAGGCAAAAAAAAAAAAAAAAAAAAAAAAAAAAAAAAAAAGGAAAAATTAACTTAAAGGGATAAAAAAAATCCTGTGTTCATTGTAGTTTTTTTTTTTTTTTTATAGTATCCTAGTTATGGAAATAACCTAAGTGCCCAACAGAGGACAAATGGATATGTGGATAAGGAAAATATGGTGCACATATACAATAGAATACTATTATACTTACCTGTAAGAAAAAAAAAAAAAGATTATTTCTTGCCATTTGGTCAACATGGTTGGAACCTAAAGGGATTATGCTAAAGAAGATAAATCAGAAAGAGAAAGACGAATAGTTGATTTCACTCAGATGTGGAGTATAAAGAAACAAAGGAACAAACTAACCTAAATCCAAACACACCTAGAAATCTGTAGAATTGAGGCTATCAGAGTCAGGGTGGAGTTGGAGAGTAAAGGGGGCTGGGCCCAGTGGGCTACGGTGAGAGATTATAGGTATTTTTTGGTGGATTTAGTGGGGTAATACATCTGAAAAGGCGAGAACCCATAATCCTAAACAATATACAGTGTTGTAAACCAAAGTTACTTGAATAAAAAAAATATACAATTAAAAAAAGAAGAGAAATCTAAATTTGAATCAGGACTAAGAGTGGACTAATGAGTATCGAGGCTCATTTTTTGAGGTAAATAGATTTTGATCACCAAATGCCCTTTTTCAGACTATCCTTTTCTTATAAAAACTGAGAGTACATCTCTCCTACTGTGTTTTGGGTGATAATAAACACATTTAACAGAATTGATAGATTTTTCCTATTATTGTACTTACAAATAAACCCCAGGTCTTGACACTTTCTTTCTCCTTTTATCACTTTCTTGCCTGAGGTACTCTGTTTCATTATTTCACCTATATTTTATACTCAATATTTTTTCTCCTTGGCTTTTGCTCTCAGCATCTGCATACACTGCATTGCTTTTGCATGGACTTTTTAAAATATACATTTAACTTTTATTGTTTTATCTTTTGAACTTTATACCAATGGGAAATTTTCCATGTATGCTTGTTTCCTTTTTGTGGTACAGGTTCAGTTCTTTTTCTTCATTTTCTTGTTTTTATTTCTTCCCCAGAATGCTTTCTATGCTACTTTTTTCCTTAATTATTTCCAGATTGCTTTCTGGACAAGTGTGTTTTGAATTTCAAATAATCAATTTTTTTCTTCAAGCTCTGAAGTGACATTCTCTGCCTCTGCTATTATCTATTTGAGGAACAAAGATGGAAGTGTGATAAAAGGAACGTGAACTCCACCATAGAAATTACTGCCAACTAATTACTTATTGTAATATTTAAAACAATTATTCATGAAGTATCTTGCATAATCACTAAAGAAGCCTGTGTTGAATAGGATTTTTTTTCAAAATTAAGGTATGCATCATGTATGCAGACATATGTACAATTCCTCAGAAATTATTTTTTTTTCTATACAAGTATTCATAAAATTGATTTTCCCTTCATTTACAGACTTTTATTGGCAGCCAGGAACATTAGGTGCCTTATTTTTTCCATTTATAGCATCCCTTGAGGAATACAATCTAGGAGCCAACAAAGCAAATTCTAGTTAGGAGGGGGAAAATCAATTTGACAGCAAAATTATTGGTGAATATTTCTTTATAGGAAGATTATGAAGTGAAAACTATCCATAATAAAATATGTAAGAAATGATAAGCACACCATGTTCACAGTGATTTAAACACATCCTTTCCTTTGTAACATTTATACATTTTCAGAGACAACACAAATATATGATTATTAAAACAGAGATAAACAAATACTCTGTATGATTTATTTTAGCTGTATGACATGATCTGTCTCTATTGGTAAAATATGGTGTAAAAGAATCATGGAGTAAAATATGGGGTAAGAGAATCCGTGTTGTAACTCTGCATATGTGTGGCAAATGACGCTCCTTAGGCAAAGTTAAGTGGAGATTTGATCAAGGATATTAGTGTTCTGGTTCACCAAATCCCACCCAATGTTCCTCTCCTTGTGTGATTTCCCTCATAGATAGGATTTTTCGCCATTGAATTTTTTATTTTGTTAGTTTGCCTTTGTAGGTGTAGATTTAGATAGATATAGCTATCACTTTGTAGCCGCACTTCATCCTATAAGAAGGGTGGAATATTGGGCCTCCCTGGTGGCCAACGGGTAAAGCAGCCAGGGAGCTTCCCGCCTGGCCAGACAGACCTCTCCTGCCTCGCTTGCTGCTCCCCTCAGCAGTGTATTTCCGTCAATCTGTCTGTTCTGCTCCCCACTCTGTCTCTGGTGAGCCCTCTCACTGCCCCAGACCTCAGGCCTGCACCCCAGCTTGTATGCAAAAATAAATAACTCTAAAAAAAAAAAAAACAAGAGGGGGTATTTTTGATAGTTTATCCATAGCAGGGGCATCTCCTCAGGTTTTCCAATATGTAGCTCTAGTTTTTTTCTTCCTTTTAATTGAACCATCATTGTTCAGAAATTACAATTGTATATGGACTGATGTAAACAAATGCTTTTTTTTATGAGTGTGATCAGTCCATTAGTCATGTAGTATTTATTATTTATCCACCATGTTCACAGTAATTTAAAACACATCCTTTCCTTTGCAACATGTACACATTTTCAGAGACAAAGCAAATATGTAATTATTAAAACAGATAAACACATAATTACAAGATTGCATTGAGCTTTAGCTATAAGAATGGGAATGACTAATTGGAGGAAATATCCTAGAGCTGCAAATTTAGAAAAGAAAGATCTATGGATCAGAGGAGGAATGCTATTCAGGGTACTTAGAACAGTCTGAGGCAGTTCACTTTTAAAAATAAGGCAATAAATACAGAGACAGCACAAATGCAAGCTAGCGTCCATACTCACAAACACACTCTTGTTTAATTTCCATGGTTTCAGATTCATCTCATTAGGAATACTGCATTTTCAAGAAAGGCTTTTAGAGGCTTGTGACCTAACCAGAATAAAGGCAATAGGGTAGATCTATTGGTCATTCTCCAACTTTCATGCATGATGTATCTGTCTACTGGGTCAAGAATTGACTATTTCCTGAGGCAAAAGAGATTAACTGAAATCTAAATTTTATTGTTAAGTAAACCAACGAGAAGTTTTATCTTTGTAGTTATAATTCTGTGATAGGCTTTTTTTCATGTCAGATTCCTCCATAAAGATAAAAGCTTAGATGAAAAACATGTTAAGCAATTTTGTTCTATTTCCTAGCTGTGCATCTTCTTATATTGCCAAGTTGTAAAGAAAAAAAAAATGAAATGATTGATTTTTTCTGGATGAAGATAACTGGAAAATATGTTGGCCAAAAGTCAATGTTGAGTATGAAATTCTTCAAATATGCCTTCCAGTATTTAAAAAAGAGAAATCCTGTCACCAAAATATTTTATTCACCTATGGTATGTATTACTGGGTATCTATGTTTACCCTACTCATCACAGGAATATCTTAGTAGTATTCTTACGTTTTTCAATCTAAGGCAAAATATTGATTAGTCTGAGTATGTAGTTAATGTATTAGCTGATCAGTTTAACTCTCCTGATAGCTTCACATTCATAGAGCAAGTACTTTTAATGTCAGTCTTTCTTCTTACTATACTTAAAGTTATTAATGGCATTGTCATCATTAAATAAGTGGGAATCTCAAATCAAACCTATAGTTGATACTAAGCTAAGAACTGCTCAAATTTTAGTTAAATTCTTAGTGTATTTTCTTAAAGCACCGTAACTCAGGTTTCCTGAGTTTGTTACAAATTCTACTAAATTTTTCATGGTTCTCTAAATGTGATAAACGTATAAAAAATAAGGGTGTTAGCATATTTCCATGACATTTTGAAATAGTTTTATATGTGGTGAAGCCTTTGCATTAGAAACATTGAGGACTAAAATAATTTAATTAAATTTAGTATTAGATTGACTTTGTGACAGGAATTTCTGCTAATGGCCTTATATCTGACTACCTGAAACTGAAGGAAAAAGTCAGGAAAAGGCAGGAAGAAAACGAATTCTTTAAAAAAAAAAATGTTTGAAACAATTATACATTGACAAGTAGTAAAAAATGTACAGGGAGTTTCTGTGCATATTCTTATTTCCTTTTATTCTCATTTTTATTCATTAAATATTTATACATTATTGGCTTTAGGTGCTGGTAAAAGTGAGGTGCATATAGTAGACATTGTCCTGGAAAATTTCATAACTGGTTCTGAAATAAAGATGTTTTAGCAGATAGAACCAATCAAATATATTATAAGTGCATTGTAAGAGAAGAAACAAGATGAAGAAAATAGCAAAAGAAATCTTTATATTTCTCTGTGTTTGAGATCTATAAAAATAATTGGGTAGGTTTTACTTGGAAGTCAGAAATTATTTTCTTTGTGATAAAATTGAATAATATTTTGGTTTCAATATCATTGAACTTTATGTTTAATCTATAGAGTGAATGTTTATTAGGGGACAAAATTACTTTTAGAGTTCCCAGTATTTCTGCAGGTGCTCAGCACATAGTTGTTGAATATGCTTATTCATTGATTCATTCACCCAATATTTACTGAAGACTTGCTTAGTGCTAGGCATTCCACTTGAGTCACAGGAGACCTTAACTAATAAATATGACACATGAATGGTAAAGAAAGTTGAATGGCAAGGATATTTGTGGAACAAAGAACAATTAGAAAAGAGAAGGGGAATATGAAGTCGAGGGATGAGGAACATCTTACAGATATTATTAGGTAGGAGGTCTTGATGGGCCATAAAGAAATAATACATTTGAAAAAATATGTAAAGTTTGTCTTGTGTATTATGGAAATTGAGCATTCCCAGTAGTGAGAGCAGTCTCTGTAAAGGATCAAAAGTAGTGTCACGCCTGCTATATTTTAGGAGCATCAAAGAAACCAGTTTGATTGGGGGAGAGGGAACATGTCCAACATTGGAGGGCAATGAGTTTAAAGAAATAATGGAAGCAAGATCACATAGGATATTTTAACCAACTGTAGACTGTGGGTTTGACTTTAAGTGAAAAGAGGAATTTTTGTAGAATTTGAGAAGTATGATGTCTGGTTTTTTTCTTTTAAATGGATTAATCTGGCCAATTCATTGAGACTTCAATGGAGGCCAGATGGAAGCAGGGATACTAATACAAAGGCCACGGTAGGAACAAAGGTGGGAAGAGAATTTGGTTCAGACTAGCAAGGGGCTGTAGAGGTGATAAGTGGTTAGATATTATATTTTGAAGTCAGAACCAGTAGTTTTTGCTAATGGACGGTGTTTAGGATGTGAGACAAAGGCAGGATAAAGGATGACACCAAAGTTTTGAGACTAAGCAACTAGGAGATGGAGTTACCATTAACTGAATGAAAGAAAATAAAAATCACTTTACCTAACCAGCTGATATTGATATTTATTGGTAGAATTCAGGTGGACTTGGTTATAAGTTCTGTATGTCACATCATACAGGAAAAGAAACTCAAAATGGATGAAGGACTTAGATATAAGATTTGAAACTATAAAATATATAGAAGTGTAGAAAAAACACCCTGTGACATAAACTTCAGAAATGTCTTTGAGGACTCATCTCAAGCTGCAAGGAATACAAAGGAGAATATAAACAATTAGGAATATATCAAACTAAAATGCTTCTGTACAACAAAAGAGACAGTAACCAAAGCAAAGAGACACCCTACTGAATGGGAGAAAATATTTGTGCATCATACATCGATAAGGAACTTATGTCAAAGATCCACAAAGAACTTATACAACTCAACAAAAACAAAACAACCTAATCAAATAATGAACAGAAGAGCTAAATAGGCACTTATGCTAAAAAGACCTGCAGTTGGCCAACAGACATGAAAAAATGTTCATCACCACTTATCATCAGAGAAGGGCCATCTTATACACACAATGAGATTACACCTTATACTTGTGAGAATAGCTTATATATATATATATAAAAAAAAAATCCCGGTGGAGGATGCAGATAAGAAGGGACTCTCTTACCCTATTATTGGGTGTGCGGATTTGCCCAGCCCTACCTAATTCTTTGGGTAGATACTGACCCAAAGAATAAAAAACCTAGTAATTCTAAAGGAATGATACACTCCTGTGTTTATTGTAGCACTATTTACTATAGCCAAGATATGAAAACAACTTTAATGGTCTCCAGAAGATGAATGGGTAAAGAAAATACAGTGCACATAAGGGAAGACTACTTAGCAATCAAAAAATATAAACTCCTGCCATTTGTGGAAGGCAACATAGATGGAGCTGCATGGGATTATACTTAGCTAAACAAGACAGAAGGAGAAAGATAAATACCAGATAGATTAACTTATATATGGAATAGAGAAAAACCAAACAAAACATCAGACGAAGACAAACCCTGAAAACTGACTATATTTCTGAGGCATCCAGAAGTGGAAGGGGAAGAGGAGGAAGCAGGGAGGGGGAAGAAAGAACACATTAGACTATGACTGAGGTGGGGTGGGAGCAAGGGGAGTGGGGATGCCTAATGGGGCATTACTGGGACTTTGGTGATGGGTGTGGTGAAATAACATGCAAGGTTTAGACCTATACCCCGAAGACATATATTACGATTAAATCAACATTACTTAAATATATGTAACTTAAAAAAATATGAATAGAATATTTTGAGAAAAATAGAGTGGAAAGAAAGAAAAATTAGAGGACATAGCCATGTCTTTGTAGTAAAGTTATTTTTAGTTACTCTGTATCTTCTTTTTCCTTTAAAATGTCTTTGGGGGTCTTGAGAGTGGCTGAAAGTCTACCAACTGAAAGGAGAGTGATAAAAGCAAATTAGGCATAATTTATCACATAAGATTCGATTATAATTAGTGTGGATTTCATTTTGTTTATAAGACATTGCTTTTGGTCTCTATATAGAAGTATTCTCACTAAATTGTATATGCGAGGTAGGAGAAAGAGCAGTGGCTCAGGAAGATGAAGACCAAAGTGGTGGTGGTGATGGGAAGATGTAGGAAGAGAGCAAGTAGCAGGAACAAACTATAGCTGAAGATCTGGTTGTGACCAATTATAAGATAGGGGGCTGCATTGCCAACTGGGCATTTCAGTTTTTGGTAAAAGCATCCAATTCAGATTTGATGGCCCCATGTGGATAACCTGTGTCCCTTTGAGCCCGAACCTGTGTGAGAAACGTGATTCCATTCCATAGTTATGGAAGAGACAGAAATTTTTTCATGAAAAAAGGTATTGCTTTTCCTACTAACATTTCAGCAAATAACTGTGTTATGTCACTTCTCCCTTTTGGAGAGTGACCAGGTCTATATTCTATATGAAGCTGACTTGGTAAAAGTTGACTTTGGGATCTAAGTGGATGGTTTCATCACTCACATGGCCCATACTTTTCTGACTGATGTAGTTCAGGGCACCCAAACAATAGGCAAAAACATATGTCATTAAGGCAGCTTACCTCTGTGCAGAAGTTGCCCTTTGCCTGGACATCCTGGAAACCAGAACACGTAAGTGACAGAAGCCTGGAATAAAGTTGCTCACTTATTTAACTGCACACC
>PVIJ01011292.1:28872-55549 GCA_004024925.1 Scalopus aquaticus | reverse complement strand
GATGTCCACTCTCACCATTACTTTTCAATATAATACTGGAAGTCCTAGCCAGAGCAATTAGACAAGAGAAAGACATTCAAGGGATTCAAATAGGAAAAGAAGAAATTAAACTGTCTCTATTTGCAGATGATATGATAATATATATACAAAACCCTAAAAAATCCATAGAAAAACTACTCAAAATAATAAACCAGTTCAGTACAGTAGCAGGATACAAAATCAATGCACAAAAATCAACAGCCTTCCTATACTTTCTTTTATTATTGATTTGTTCTTTTCATGAAATTTTTTTGTAATAACCTCCGAAAGAGCCCTCTGCCTCTGCTCTGGACCCTTACAATCATTTTTTTTTTTAATTTGGGGGTTGCATATTTGCTTTTCCATCAAACCCTTACAATCTATTTTCAACATTGAGTTTGAGTGTTCATTTATTTTATTTTATTTTTTATTTATATCTTTTACATTATTGTGTATTCCCTATAAATTCCCTACCACCAATTCACCCGTAAACCGTCTTTTTCCCTCCATTTTTAACCCTTGTCCTCCCCCTCTCTTTCCCTCACTGAAGGAGAAAATAACAACAAGAAAAACAAAAACTAGCAGGCAACCATAAATGCAAGCCATTTCCTTGAGTGTTCATTTTAAAGACAGAACAGATTATGCTACTTCTCTTGCTCCAAAAATCACTCATGGTTTCTCAAAATATTTATAGCAAAAGTAAAACCTTTATGATCATATGAGAGAAATCATCAATCTAGTCTCTATACATTTCCCAACCTAGTCTCCCTCTCGTCTCCCTTGGCTGACCCGCTGCAGCCATACTGGCCTCCTGGCTGCTCCACAAAAATGACAGCAAGCTCCTACTTCAGGGTGTCTGCCCGTATGGTGGCTTCTGCCTGGAGGACTTTCCTCCAGATAAACATAGGAATTTTCCTCTCAAGTTCTTAAAGTCCATTCTGAAATTTTTGCTCTTTAGGATGCCTTCCTGGCCCCCTTTTTTAAACTGCAATCTTAAACTCCCAATCTCTCACCTACTTTAATATTCTCCATTTTACTGACTATCCTTGACAAACTATAAATATATATATGCTTATTTGTTTATTCTCTGTCTACAAATGCTGGAATGCAACTTCTACAATGAGAGGTTTCTGTCTATGTTGTTCACTGTATATTTCTAAAGGATCTGTTACATGATAGATAATGAATACTGGTTGAATAAATATCACATTGAGTTTATCACAGGAATTCAAGGTTGTTATAATGCTGTAACAAATGAGAAATGTAGTGCATTGCATTAACTAGTTAAGGGAACTAAGACACATAACTACCACAATAAAGAAAGAAAAAAACATGACATTAGGGCAAAGACATGACCTACAAAACATCCATACCCTAAACTCGAAACCTTGAAATATATTTTACCTTAAATAGGTTAAGATCTCTGTTTTTTTAATGTTTACCATTCTTGCTGGTGCAAGGTGGTAAAAAAAAAAACAGAAAACAACAAATGTTGGCAAGGATGTGGAGAAAAAGGAACACTGTTGGTGGGAATGCAAACTGGTCCAACCCCTATGGAAAGCTGTATGGTGGTTTCTCAAACGACCCAGCATTCCACTCCTAGGAATATACCCAAAGTACACAAAAACATTAATCCAAAAAGTCACATGCATACCTATGTTTATTGTAGCACTATTTACAATAGCTAAAACATGGAAACAACCCAAATGCCGAAAAATTGATGAAGGAATTAAGAAGATATGGTATATGTATACAATGGAATACAATTCAGCAATCCAAAATGATAAACTAATGCAATTCTCAGCAGCATGGATGGAGCTAGAAGGGATCATGCTCAGTGAAATAAGCCAGAAGGAAAAAGAAAAATATCAAATGGTATCACTTATAGGAGGAATATAAGTGAGCCAAATGAGAAATCAGAAGGAGAAAACAGCACACAAAACATAAGCAAAAGCAAAAACTAGCAGGCAACCACAAATAAGAGACGTTTTACAGGGGAGCGGGAGGAAGAGAGACCAAAATAGGGGAGGAAAGAGCACAAGGGACTATGGTGATGGTTCACGGGTGAATTGGTGGTGGGAAACCTACAGGGGATACACAATAATGTAAAGGATATAAATTAAATTTTTTAAAAATGCAAAAAGAAAAAGATCTCTTCAGGTGTGATTGAGAACACACACTTTGAGGTGGGGACATTTTCTTGAGTTAGCCAAAAGGTTCAATTTAATCATATATGAATATTTAAAAACTGGAGAACCTCTTCTAACTGAAGTGAGAATAGCGTCATGATAAAGAGAAAAGGGTCAGAGAAACGTGACATTGATGGCTTTAAAGACAGAAGCCAAGGAGACATGAGATGCTGTTGATCTCTAAAAGCTGGAAAAGGCAAGGAAATGAATTCTGCTCTCAAGTCACCAGAAAAAAACACAGCTTCGTTGACAACTTGATTTCAGTTGGGGGAATTCATGTCTGACTTCTCACAGAAGTGTAAAATGATAAATGTGTTCTTTAATCCACTTATTAGCTGGTATCTGTTACATCATCCATAGAACAAGTGGTTATTCATTTGGTAAACAATTACATTGTATAATATCTCACACCTTACAAAGAAGTATATTCAAGACATGGTCCAAGAAAATATTGAAAACTTTTACATAAAAACAAATGATAATTCACGGTCATAAAATAGATACAAATATTAAAGTGAAAAAATGCACAGATGACTGCATTAAAATACAAAACTTCTATATTTGAAGGTACCACAAAGTGGCAAGAGAAATTATAAACTTTACATACTTGCAGCATATATAGTGTATGAATATAGGCTCGAAATACATAACAGAGAATTCTCAAAAATCAACAAGAAAAAGAAAACAGACAATGAAAACATGAACAAAATACATTAATAAAAGAGGGAAAAGCATGGCTAACAAACATGGAGGGTAACTCACACTCATAAATGAATAGGCAAATGCAAATTAAAACCATCCTGAGTTTTTTTACAGTCTACAGCCTGGTAAAAGTTAAATATTGATAGCTGGAAAACAATTATTAGTAAAAAAGATTTAAAATAATAGGAACTCTTATCCATTGCTGGTGAAATGTAAATTGATGAAGCCCCTTTATGAAATA
Organism: Scalopus aquaticus; assembly: GCA_004024925.1. Lineage (NCBI taxonomy): Eukaryota > Metazoa > Chordata > Mammalia > Eulipotyphla > Talpidae > Scalopus > Scalopus aquaticus. The sequence continues at coordinate 52,399 of PVIJ01011292.1, read as the reverse complement.
TTGCACTACATAATGATATTGCAAATATGTGTATGTGATGATGCAGAAGTTTTGCTGCTAGTAATTTACCCAAAAGGAACTTACACAAAAGCACTAGGAGACATATACAAAATGTTTACAACATTATTTGTAATGGCAAAAAAAAAATGAAAATCAACCTATTTCTCAGCAATAGGAATAAAATTAAATTTAAATATAGTCAAACAATGAAAAACATGTAGCTATTAAAATAAATTCAGCTATAAACACCTATGTGAATATGATACATCGCCCAAAGATATTAAATTAAATAAAGGGGGAAAAGGCAGCATAAAAGGTACAAAATATGATCATAGTTGAAAATAGGTGAAATAAATGTATATTTAGGAAAAAATTCAGAAGGCTATAAGAAAGGATAAAGGGTAGCAATAATTATGAGTGGCTGAAGGGACTTAAGGGCAAAGAAATCAGTATTTGTTTTACTTTATAACTCAGGTGGTGGGTATACCAGCCATTGCACCAGCATCATTCTTTTTCATATTTTTAATTTATGTTATATAATTTGTATGTTTAAATATCACACAATAAAAACTGAAAATGTTAAAAAATGGTATAAAATCCTAAATAGCCAATAACTTAAAAAAAGGAAATATCAGATATAAACCAGGTAAATAATGGTACATGACATAGTTATATCTTTAAGTTCAGATTTATGATACAAAGGTGTATGTGTATGTTCTTATGCACATACAAATGCATGTGTACAAACATTTCAATATTAAAATGATAAACAAAATATCATTTTCTGTATTGGTGGAATAGTGTATTTTGATTTTTTGCATTTCATGTTTTATGTAACAGACATGTTTGCAATTTAAAATCAAAGAAAAATCAGGTTGTTGTTTTCATAGGATCCTTATTAAGAACAACCATAAACTGGTAAACCATCTATGCTAAGACAGAAAACTCATTTTTTTAGCTACAAAAGAGAAAGCCAATTTAACTTCCAACATGTACACAACCTTAGGAAAGAGACAAGTGATTGTTATAACTCTAACTGTAGCAGAATATCCTCAGTTAAATGGATATATGTTTCACCAATTGTAGTAATTAAAATTCAATGAAATTCCTTTGGAGGTGTTTTTAATCAGACAATTTCTGAAGATGTGCCATCTTACTCATAGATCTAAACCAAATCCCTAAAGCCATGAGAAGGAAGAAAATAGGCATATGAGAGCTATTCCAAAATTATTTTGAAAAAGAAATAAAAAACAATGTTCTTCTAAAAAGAGCAATAGAGAAATTAATATTCAGTGCAAAATGCCAAAATTGCAGGTAATATATCAAAAGTCCCTAGCCTCCAAAATCACTTCTTTTGAAAGGTATTATTACAGTAAAGAAGAAAATGTCTTAGGCAATAAATGACAAAGCTAAATTTACCTAGCCTAAAACTAACTAAGCAGTGGTGATAAATTATTTCTACTGAGTGAAGCAAGTGTCTTGTTTATTCAAGTTGGACTCAATATGGAATTTTTCTTGTTGCTGAATAAGTAGGTAGAAAATCAGAATTTTTGTGTACAGCTTAACCATCCTTTAATCTCATGAAGATGACACAAAGGGCTTTCTCATTATGTTAAAGTTTGCTTAATAGAAGTAAAACTGATCCTCAAATAAGGTTCAACCTGGTTCAACATCATTTTACTCTATTAAGGATGAGAATAAAACAATACTGGTAGAAACTGAACAAAGAACTTTATTCATGGACCTGCTTTCCTTATTTGTAGCTTTGTTTAAAGTCCCAGTTTCCAAAACCTATGGAAGATGTCAAGTGAGGACTTAGTATAGTAAATTCAATATTACACCTAAAATTGCTTAAGCCTGTAATGTTTCTGTGAATGATTTAACAAGGTGTTGTTAAGTTCTTCAGTGAATCTTGGTTAGCTTATTTTTCATACTAAGAAGGATTTGTTTGGATCAGTCAGTAAAAAAGAACTGAAAGCAAATCAATTTTAAAATTTTATTAGATGTAGTTGATCACCGTCAAACCCCTTGTTCATGGTTGGTTGTGCAAATAATGAATAGTGTTGATTGGGCTTGAAATACCCCATTTGGCTAGGATTTAATAATTCTCTACATGAAAATGGGGTGTGGGGAAGTCCACTCTTAAGAGTACATACTATTCTGAAAGTTGTAAAAGTATTTGCCCTTACTCTTAAGACGGATCAACTGCCTATCAAAGATTGCCAAGGAAACACATGCAGGGCAAAAAAGGATGGGTCATTAATCACGTCAAAATTTAAAATTATAAAAGAGACATTGGTAAGGATTTTCCTAGAAACTGTATTCCTTTTCTGTTGCTCCTAACAGACTTCCACAATCAGCTCTTAAACCCCGTTTCTAATAGAGAGCTAATTGACATGATATATGCCAAGCTTTTAAGAGTTGAGGGTCGCTAAACATATTTTTCATTCTACTCTGACATTAGAATAATCCTCAGGGGAGAAAAAGGTTAAAAACTACTCTGGATAAGTGTTAACTAATTAATGATGATTGTACTAAAGAATGTTTGGATAATTTTTTCTTGTCCCTTGACATAAAGTTGATAAATAATCCAGAAGTGAGAAAGAGATTAATGGTTGATTAAATTCCACTCAGGTACTTAATATTAGCTCCTAAAATTTGACTATTTATAAACTGTCATGCATTGTAAAGGTATGTAAAATGTGGATTCCATTTATCTTTTTCCTGAAGTGAAATGGAGGCACTGAATCATTTAAGTCAAATACCAACGAAGAGAAAGATAAAGCCATTTTCCCTTTTCCTTAAAAAGCAACATCATTAGTTAAACAGACATTAGCTGCTACTCCAAAACTACATTTAGGTGATAACAAATTGATTACTCCGATGATTACTTAAGAGACATTACCTCTATAGCTGTGCTTCCATAAAAATGTATATATGCTAACTTTGAGTCCCCCTTCTTTCACGCGTGCATTCTACGCCTCCATCTCAACTGGCTCTTTTAAAAGCACCACTCCCTGGATTTAACAATCATTTCAGACAATGTTTTCTATTATTCCATCTAACTAGTTCCCTAAACCCAAAATACGTGAACGCTCTTATCTTCTCAACACTTGATGAAACCACTACCTAAATTTTCCTTGAATTTCATCACACACACACTTACGGTTTCGTCTCCCATCTTCAGAACAACTTTGTCTTTCTTCAGCCACCGAATATCGTGCATTATCTTCTCACTATTATTTCTGCAGCCTGCTTTGCGTGTCCGGGTATAAACTGCACTCTCGCATGTGTGCGTGTGTGACGTACAGGTGCGTGTGCGGGTCCGCACGTACGTGCGTGAGGGCGCCCAATGATGTTAATATCTGTATCTAAAGCAAGAGAAACCGAGAGCCAAAGAATACAGGAAAGACTCTGAATCCATCAGTCACCCCAGAGCTGCAGTGTCCAGTTTCTGGTGGGCTTGCATGGGTGGAAATGTTGCATCATTTGTTCCCTTCCTGGGACGTCGCTTTCTTCAGACACTGGTTTACTTGTCACTTGCTCTGTGTCTGAGGTCACGTTCTCTGACCTATGAAAGGTTGCACTGCATTACAAGCAGCAGCAGGACAGGACTTTGGTCTGGTTTAGTCCTGGAGTATGTCCAATGCCGAGAACGATACCTGACAGTAGGTACTTGATGGATATTTGTTAAAGAAAGTAATAAATTTTAATCAAGATCGTATCTTCGGTTTCAAGCACTTCTTTGGTCTCACTTTGCATGGAGATTAGAGAACAAATCTCACGTGCCCTGCCAAGTGCCCATACTATCTTCCTTTCCAGTCTCTTCTAATCTCTTTCCTACAAGTCACATTAGACCTTTCTTCAGTTCTTGATATAAATCTGATTTCCTCCCATTCCAGAGCCTCTCCCTAGGTTCCTCTCCCTGCTTGTAAGGATCTCCTCTCTATTTTTTCCTAAGGAACCCTGGCTCAACTTTGAATCTCCGCAGAAATCCATTCCTTCTTGCAATCCGTCTCTGGGCCCCAGTCCATTTATTGCACACTCTTATGCCAGCATGTATTTCACGTGACACGTATCACATCTGCACTTCTACATTTTGACAATGTGTATTTCCAGGAATGCAGGATAAGAGCCTCCCATTTTGCTCAGTCCTGGCAATCTGTCCAGTGTCTAGGGCAGGAACTAGCATTTACATGCAGCCAAGAAGGGTTTGTGGCATAAAAAAGGAAAAGACGGAATGGATGTACCTTTAAATTAGGATAGCAGGAATCATGTAGAGAAAAATGGCCAACTTGTTTTAGTTTATTCACATTATTTACCTATTAAGGGTAACCATGATTAAAAGGAAGACTCCAAATTAGTAAGTAAAGTCATATTGAAAAAGAAAGGAAACTAAGCAATAAATTAGGGGAGAAATATTTTTAACTTTCTACCAAGCCATTAAATTAACCTAATTAAGTTACAATTTGATTAAGTATTCATAAAATTATATATCAAACACATGCCTATTTATCAAAGACCAAAGTAAATCCAGAATTAAATGGTATAAGGTAGCTGGTGCCAGAGATGACCTTGAAAAATCTTTCAAAGGTAGTTCAGTGTGACTGCAAGATACTTGTGAAAGTGTATTCCTATGTATCTATGAGCAATGTATCAGTGTTTCTGAAATAAACTGAATCTGAGTAGCAGCACATAAAGTCACTCTTGAATCTACCTTTTGCTAGTAAGCGACTCTGAAGCCTTGACATCTATAACAAAAACCTTTTATACTTCTTGGGAGTCAAAATGCTACACACAAGAATTGTGAAGGGATACAGTTAAAACCAAATAGTTGCTTGACTTTACACACTTAGAGCAATTTCTTATTCATGCCATCTGATTGTTGTACTATTTTTAATCCCCTGCCCCAGGCCCACCCCAAGATTTAGACTAAGCAATGAGTTGGGAAGGGTTAAAAATAAAGCCACAAACTCTACCCAGATTTTCCAAAATCTGCATAAGTATAATGCATCTATTCCCAGTCAATAGTATGTTAGGTCCATCTACAGTTTTTGTCACTACAGGTCACTTTTCCACATTACCTGAATATCAACATACATTTTTAAATAGTTAACCAAAATCTGCATACAATTTGAAATGTGATCATATACCTTTTAAATCAGCAGCGGGGAGTCAGAAATTAGAATATATATATATATATATATATATGAAAATTAAGGAATGCAACCAATTTTTAACCTGATAAAAATTATACAAGAGCACTCACTTGTGAAGCCATATGGTCACAGACTGTTTTGGGGGGAGAAATTTGATTACTCTTTCAACTTCCTTGGTTTGTTCAGATTTTCTATTTTTTCCCTATTCAGTCTTGGTTGATTGTATAATTCTAAGAATCTGTCCATTTCGTCTAGGTTGTTGAATCTGTTTTCATATAAATGTTTATAGTAATTTCATTATCCTCTGAATTTCTCCAGTGTCTGTTGTACCTTCTCTTTCATTTTTTTATTCTATTTATTTGTGGCAACATGGATGGAACTGGAACAGATTATTCTAAGCAAAGTGAGCCAGAAGGAGAAAGATAAATACCGGATGGTTTCACTTACATGTGGAATCTAGAGAAACCAAATAAAAGATCAGACAAAGATAAACTTTAAGACTGACCCTTAAAAGCAGACCATAGACCTGAGGCACTTCAGAGGGGAGAAAGGGAGGAGAAGGCACTGGGGGTGGTGGGGAGTGCAGCTGAGTGTGGCAGAAGATTGTGGGCACATGGGATGTGGGAAAACTATGGTGAATGCCCCTGATGGAAGAAATTCTAATTGTGAAAAAATAAACAAGATGTTTAAAAAATAAAAAAATACAAAATCTTAAAAAATACAAGATTTTTAAATAGCTGAACTAATCTTTGAAGAAAATACAAAAAGAAAACAAAGTACAAGGTTTAAAGACATAAGTGCATAAATTAATGTTCCAGAAAAAAAGTGGAAAGTAAGAATTGAAAAAATAAATACAAGCAACGGTGCTTTTGAAAGAAGAATAAAATACAACACTTCTATCAAAGCTAGTAAGAACATCTATTTAAATGAGAGAATTCAAATCAAATTCTATAATAATAAAATTTTAAATAGAAAACTTTCAATAAATATGCCAAATTTACTTAAAAAAATAAAAGCTAAAGTAGATAAATATGCTGGAATTTAAAAAAATTGTTAAAAAACTGTCACCTAAAATATTCTTTAACTTAATTTTTTTACGTTATCATTCAATGAAGATGCAACTGTTATATTACTTAACTATTCCAAATCACAGAATAATATGGACTAGCTCTCTAAGCATTTTATGTTACTAAAATTACCTTGATACTAAATATGACAAAGAAAACAAAATAAAAATTCCACATACCAATCTTAGTCACTAATGTAAATTTAAAAACCTTAAATAGAATATTGTCAAATGAAAACCAGCTTTATATAGAATGAATGAAATACCCAAGTAAGTTTGTATTATTCTGAAAAATCTAAAAATGGTCTATCTTTAGAAAATTGATGAAAATAATTTATCACATCAATTATTTAAAGGAGACAACTAAAATTTCTTTTCAATAAATGCCAAAGGCATAGTTGAGCGAATTTTTACAATATTGGTCTGTGCTCAAAGTTAGAAACATAGTTTTAAAAAGTAATAAATTCCTGCACTAATAAAACATAGTCTGTTGACATGCTCTTGTAGTTATAATCAGTAAGAAAAGAAAACAAAATAAAAATTGTATGTTTTAAAATGAAAGAGAGAATGTTATAGGTACTCAAGAGATTCTTACTGATGATCTATTCAAAATGATGGAATCATTTCAATATGATAGAAAACTTAGAACTAAGAAAAGTTGGGAAGGTGGCAGATTTCAAAATCCATATTCAAAAAGCTTTTTCATATTCCAGCAATTATCTATTAAAAATAAGATTCTAAAAATTTATCACATTTTCAAAGGTAACCAACATTACGCTGTATCTATATGTATTAAGAAATGTAAATGCTCTTCGAATATTACTAAGGGATATAAAAATAAGTACACCATGCTTCTGAGGAATCCAAGTGTTCACTCAATTTACCTATAGGTTTAGTAAACCTTAATCAAAATGCCAAGAAAAGCTTTCTGATAACTTTACCCTATGATTAAGTTCATGCGCTGGTATGGAAGTGAAATAAGAGGAAAAATTAGACAACTTAAATAAGACAGGAGTATTTTCCCATCTCACAATGCAGTAGATTATGAGACCTAAGGATTCATTGTATATTTAATATGTGCCACAAAATATACTAAGTACTTTACATAGATTAGCTCAATCCCCTCATTAATCCTATGAGACTGATATTATATTCATCATTATCACCATTTTAGCACTGAATAAACTGAAGTTTAGAAAGATTATTTCTTCAAAGTCACAAAGAGAAACAGAATTGAAAGGCTAATATAGGTCCACATGACTTCAAACACTGAACTCTCACCAACATCAACACATCACCGTCCACAGTGATGGATGCAGAGATGGGAATGTAATATAAGTAGAGTCAGAGTCATTTACAAGTGATTGATAGAGCTCTTCTTTCTTCTAAGACCATTGATTTTTTAAATTAAGTCCAGTGTTATTGGAAAATCAGTCTCACTGCCTACAAGTACTACTTTTACAGAGGAAAATAAAGCAAAGGGATAGAGAGATAGAAGTCTGTTAATCATTCTTGAACATCTGGATCCAGCTGTTCAGGGTACTCAGACTTCTGAATTTTGAGACAAAATTTTCCCTTTTTGCTCACATGAGATAAGTCGTGTTTCTGCCACTTGTAACCAAAATTTTCCAAGCAAAACATCAGTGAAATGTTTTTGATGGAGAGATGGGCAGTAGAACTGAGAGTGTTTATAATGAGGAACTACATGGGAAGTGAGGGAGGCCAGTGGTGAAGGATGGTGAAAAGTAGAATGGTAAACAGATCAGCAGGGTTGATGAGGTGGAAATACTGCTCCGATATAAGAGGAGTTGATAGTCTGTCGTTCAAGAGCAAACTTGATGAAATTGAAATATTAGAGATTGTGGAATTACTAAAAATAGTGATATGGGTGCAATCATGTCAGTGGGGGGCTGAGTAAGGAACTCAAGTAGTAGCCAGGATATAGGTTGATAAAGCAGAAAAAAATTTACGCAAGTCATAATTATAGGTGAATTAGAGGACTGGTAAGGACAGTAATGAGGAAAGTGATACACCAGATTGTCTCAGTGTTGAAGACGATAGGGACTATAAGAGAATTAAGTCAAAATCATTTGAAATTAGGAAATGGAGCAAGGAGACTCCTTCCATGAGATATGCAATGTAAAGAAAAAGTAACAAACATGTAAATGGAATTCAATTAACACAAAAAAGCAAAAGTAACATTCACTAAAAGGACTGGTTTATGAAGTAGCTTAGAAACTAGAAACCAGGAGGCCCACAGGGCAGAGTGAAAGGGTGAATGAAAGAAGGAAGCAAACACCAGACATTGGGCCCAACAGAGATACATCACTGGTGTGGGGCTCCCCTCGTTAATCCTCTGAGACTGATGTTATACTCATAATTATCACCATTTTAACATTGAATAAACTGAAGTTTATAAAGATTATTTTCTTCAAAGTCACAACTAGAAACAGAATTGAAAGGCTAATATAGGTTAACATGACTTCAGACACTGAACTCTCACCAACATCAACAAATCACTGTCTGTTAAAATAACAACACCATTATTCTTCATAATACAGGTATCCTCCACTTTTCTAAAGTTCAAGTGAAGTAGTCACTTTGCTTTACAAAAGACCTGCCTCAGTTGCCTGTTTTTGCTAAGCAAGAGAAATCCTAAGAGGATTTTCAGTGTTACTACAAAAGGTGAAAACGGGGGCCATGCTGGTTTTGCAGCCCTCATAGTATCAGCTGTACCCTGAGTAGCAAACTCTTCCCTGAGCAATGCTTTCTAGAAACTGACAGTTGATCATATCATGCCTGCTTTAACTACATGTTAAGAGTTATTTTAGATTTTCTGTTGTTAGGTTTGCTTTTGGTCGGGAATGCTCAACATTTTTCTGTATAAACTAGTGGTGATTGCTTCTTTGTGTCATGCCATTTCAGCTTAGGAAAGGTTTCAGAGGAATGCTCCCCCTTTGGAGAGTGGGGAAGCTTGTCATTGAAAGCTAGGGGCTACTGGATTAAGATTTGCACAAGCGCGGGACACTATGTGATTGGTTTGAGTCGTCACTTAGGATAAAATGGACAAACCGACTGCATCTGCAGACTGCAGTGCTGTGTGTGTGACGTGCAGCCTCGCGCAGGGGCTCATGGTCCCTGTGGTGAGAAATAACTGCATAAGGTACTGGGGCCAACTCTTGTTTCATGTTGTTCTAAGGATCAAGCCTTGAGTTTGACATGATATGTGGGTTCTTTATGATCCAAATTCCATAACCTCCTTTTACCACTTCACTGAATTTATATTATTGTCCAGACCTATTGAACACTCTTGGTTCTCCTCAATACCTCCTATTATCTCTTACCTGAGGTCTAAATACATAATTTTCTTCTCCCTGAAAATGCCTTTTCCTCCCACTCCAATCATCTCTGTTTTGGTCTGATACTTGTAGTCATCATTCATGATTCAGCTTTGGCATTTGCTCTTAAAAAAGTCTTCCTTTTCTCACCGATAATGATTAGTGCTCCCACAATATCTTTTCTTCCCATTAGACTATTTACTATACTACATCATCCTTGACTTGCAATTTAAGCTCTTTGATGGAAAGTATTATGACTTATATATACAACCCTTAAGAAAAAAGCTGTGTGAACATAAGTTATTCAATAATGATTTTGTGGTATGAGTGAGGTGAACAAACTAAAAACAGGCATGACACAATCAGGCTTCTGCTTGACTATTTCAGGTTATTAATCACAACACTATATGTTATTCATATATTTCTTCTCCACAATAAATTATGTCTATGTTCCTGAAGATTAACAAATAAAAAATATATAACTGAAACATTGAGAAACTGGATCAAGAACTCTTCTGAGGATTTAGGTTGATTATATGTGCTGTTTTTTTATTTTTTTCTCTACTGCCCTGACTCATAAATGCTCTTTTAAAAGACAGTCCTCTCTCCACTCCCCAGTGTATTATGTAATCACTCAATGAGTCTCTTAGTAATAACCAGCCTTTGTTCTATTTGTTCCAGGAGGATTTTCAGGACTATAAAATTATAGCAAACATCTTCATAACTAGATAGGGTGAGCATAGAAATAGGAAATCAAAAATTTCTATTTTTGTTTTACCTAATGACCTCCCCTCTACTTAATAAGGTATAATGGGTCTGATAATATTAGAAAAAATATATTTTAAGATATTAAAAGGAAAAACAGAAGCCTGAATTTATGCATTAAAGGACCTCATACCTGTTCCTGAAATGTACATACATTTGTGAAACCTTTTATCTTCTAAGTTCGCATATGTAATAAATTAGGTTTCAGAATTTGTACATAAATCTATAATCCATCTGGAGTTTATTTTGGTTTATGTCACAAGGAACCAACCAATGCTATTCTCTTTCCAAATGGTTAGCCAGTTGTTTCAACACCTTTTCTTGAATAATTCATTTCTTTCTACTAATTTGAAATGCCATCTCTATGATATAATGAAGTAGGTTTTGGGGGTTTTTTGTTTTGTTTTGTTTTGTTTTTTAGTGAGTCTATTTGCTTCTCTTTCTATGCATTCCCATTGATCATTCTATTTTTGTGTAGGAAAAAATGCAAGTGAATATTTATGATTTTATTTTCCCCACAAGCCTTCTTCTTTCACTTAGTATCATTTACCTACTCTCTGGGCCCACTATGTTACACTTTCCCTCTCTCCTCAATACCAAACATAGCTTCCCTCCATATTCACATGTATAAGCTGCTTTACAGGAATTGCCTTACCTTTTCTTCACAAAGTCTGTTTCCTTACATGCACTCAGGGGAGAAGCCTGGGAAATAAGAAAAGATAGTACTACTCACTTAGAAGATAGCATACAAAAAGGGGATGAAAGGGAGGTTGGTGATGTCATCAAAAAGAATATTCTGAAACATTTTGAGTATTCAAGATAGGTTCCCAGAAGAGCTAGCAGCTTGGGAAAGTCTTGGGAACTCAGCAGTATACATGTGTTTTCATTGAATGCTTTGTAGGGAGCTAGATAATCCATAGAGATTATATACCATTTTTTTAAAAGTAGCATGAAGTCCACAAGCACCAACAGAGACAATAAAAGATGGTATCAAAAAGACCAAGATAATAGAAGAAAAATAGGAGAAAATTCAACAGGGACTATGTATAGAGGGTAGTGAAGTGAATAAATATCATAGAGACAAGAGAAGAAGGATTTCCGAACATGAGTAAGATCTGGAATTCTGATGTGGCCTAGTGTTTTGCATTTATCAATAAGGGAACATTTTGACAAACACCGAAGAATCAGTAATTATTGCACATTCAGACAAAAATATGTTAAATGTGATTAAAAGGATGTTATTAAAATAGATCTCAATTCAACAATTTAAAATTGATTGGTGGCATTTTTGAAATCAATTCCATTGGAGGGACTTAAACAATGAATCAGACAAAGAATATTGAAACTTAGGGAGGTTAGGTACTGAGATAATAATGTTTGGATGGATGGCTATTCAACTCACCCAGCAGATGGAAAGAAACACAGTCTTATTTTGAATGTGAGATAAGACTCAGTGTTTTTGACAATTTACTCATTTGTGTATTCCGATGCATTAGAAGGTCACTCAACTTGTTTTCGTTTCAGTCCTTAAGTTAACAAAGACTAAAAACAAAACCAAAAAATTATAACTGTTCTGGCTTAGTTCACCATAGAAAAAAAAAATCCTACAGAAAACAGGATGTCTTACAGCTTTTCTGAGCACATTAACCCTTATACCATAAAATAGCAATAGCTTACTAAGGATTTGGTTGTCACGGTCACAGTTTCCTACCTTAAGAGAAGCAGCATATGAAAGAGCTGAAAAACAAGTTTGGATAAACAAAATCTTTCAAATACTTTTAAATATTTGCCACAGTCTTGGGAAAACAGAAACTAAGAACAGATCTTACACTCTGACTTTGGGACACGCTTTTTTGCCCTCACAGATGTCTGTGTGGCTGCCAGTAATTATCCTGTATGTTAAAAAACAACTAATGCAAACCAGGAAGCTATTCACCCATCACAACCTGCTTTCTTCCTTGATACAGAGTGTGAAGTAAAAAGCAGTTCAAAAACATGGATATTTGTCACCTCCTTTTCAAAAAGAACATGGAAAAAATAGTCCAAAATATACTTGGACTTTAAAAGTACAGAGAATTAAGTTTCTCTCAGTAACCTTCGCTAAAACACACATGCATTTTAGAGAGGCTCGTTTGGTTTTTCCTTCATAAACTGATTCCATAGTAGTAGATAAAATAACAGTTTCTGCAGTGAGGGTTTATTTTACAAAAGTGATTTTACTACCATGGTTGGGAGCATAAAATATGTTTTTATAAAGAGATTATCTGACCATGTTCAACAATAACTTCTCTAAGATTATAGATTTTGAGAACTCTTGAGGACTTCAGAATAAACACAATTATAAGACACTAAGAACTAATATTTTTATAAGCAAAAAATGGAGCCAAAAAATTTAATATTTATGCACTAATGAAAATATGTTATTTTAAGTTGAATATCCTAGTAACTAGTAATTGTTCCATCTTCACTGTATTTTTTCAAAACAGGCTACACAGAACTTAGATTGCATAAAATGACACACTGATAACCAACTATCCCTATCTCCCAACAGAACTTCTAAAAAATAAGTATCAATCTAGACAGCTTTGATCTCATTTTACCCCTATCTAGTAAGGAGTAAATATGCATGTAAAATAATGATACACCAATACAAATATTGAATTTAGCTGAATGAAGAACATGGAAAATAGTCCATAAACTGAAATCACTACAGTAAAATGGCAATAGAACTTTCTCCCCAGTATTTAGCATGGTAGTCTACTGGTACTCAATTTATCAAAAAATAAAGGAAAATACTAGTCATGATTTTTGGTTGTGTAATTTTTATGAAACATGTTTTAGAAAGTTCATCATAGGAATAACAAAAGCTACCACTACAGTATCTAAGTTAACAATACATACTAGCCACTGACCATGAGTATGTCGCACATATTATCTCACTTTTTATATATGTTAAGATGTTTTATTGAAGACAAAAATGAGATACTCATAGCAGGTTTGAGTTTTAGCCTTAAAATAAAACAACATTTTCAGATATCCTTTTATTTTTAAGGCTTTATTTTAAATTAACATACTCAAAAGCAGTTCAAGTAGGGATGAAAAAAATACTATCACAAAACTTTTATCTTAATTAATTTAACAAACTAATGTAAACTAACCAATAATCAGAGAGGACCAATTCAGTGATTATTACTGTTTTGCCATGGAAAATCACAATACTAAAAGGAACACCTGAAGCCCAAAATATGGTGTCTCAGTGCTTCACGAAGTCTCTTAGATGATAGATCATTTTTATTTCAAGCACAATTGAACTTTTACACTCTTCTATAGCTGACAATTTAAAATGTTGCCTCATCTCTATGAAAAAGCACATCAAAATTTTTCTTTGATTCTCCTAAAGAAAAATTGTCAGCCAAATCACATTCTTTTTAAGGAATGTTAATTTTATGTAGAACTCTCTATTATCCTGATATCACTGAAATTAAAAACAGTCATTCCATGAAATACAGGCTTTAGATGTTCAAACACATGGATTTGTCACCCTGCTGTTTTAATTCATATGTTTAGGAAAGAGCTGATATCTAATAAAATTAAAGCATTAAAAACCTGGAAACTATAAAGTATCCAAGCTTTTTACAACATAGGTGAACAAGCTACAACTGTTTGTGAACAATGTATGTGATGATTTGTTTGACACCCCTTCCCCTTCCAAATGTGGGATTTCATTATAATTCTTGAACATATTCTCATAAGTAGAATGAATTACATGGTCATGAAGTAGAGTTAAGTAGGTTGTTAATAAGTGCTGTATTTAGTAGTTAGACACACTGACAAATGCTAGAAATAAAAAATTAATAATAATAATATCAGTAATAATAATAAAACTGTGAAATTGATTGTGGAGAGAGAACCTGCGTAAATTCAGTAAAGTTATTATAACAAGTAAACAAGAAGTCAAACTGTCCCTTCTTTGCTAGTGAATGGCAGGTAGTTCCACACCCCTGCTTTGGGTAAAGAAAATATTAAATTATCTGGTATTTGTCTTTCTCCTTCTCACTTATATCACTTAGCATAATCCCCTCCAGTTCCATCCATGTTCTCACAAATGGTAATACTTCATCTTTTTTATAGCTAAGTAGTATTCCATTATGTACATATACCACATCTTCTTAACCTACTGCTTTGTTGATGGACTTTTAGGTTGTTTCCATAACTTGGGTATTGTAAGTAGTGCTGCACTGAATGAAGGAGAAAGATAAATACCAGATGATTTCACTCATGTGCAATATAAAGAAAACAAACAAAACCACAGAGGAACTAACAAAACTAAACCAAAATAAACCCTAGAAAAATGACTGCAGAATTGAAGCTACTAGAGGGGAAGAGGAGTGGAGATGTGAAGGGATGGGAGGGGTCACAATCGTCTACATAAAGGACAACGGGTACTTGGATGTTAGGTTGTGAGGTTGCGGTCATCACAGAAACCAGAGGAAGTATAAATTTATTCCCCTAAATCACATGCAATGTTATAAACCAACAAGGGAACAACAAGGGAAAGAAATAAAACATGATAGTAGTCCCCAGTTCCAGGATTAAAGCTTCTGAATACTGCAGATAGGAGAGACATTTTATCAGACAGAACCCAGGTCTTAGGAGAGCCCGAGAAGTGTGAGGGGGCTCCACACTGCAGTGAGCAGACAGACGTGATCTTGGCAGTTCAAGCGCTTGCTAAGAATAAGGATTCTTAGATCTCACCATAACCCCAACTGAATCTTAATCTCCAAAGCAGGATTCTGTAACTGTCTAAATCCTACTGGAAATTCTTTTTCCAGAATTTATTTATTTTTTTTACATGGTTGTTCATTTTTGTAAAGGATTTGATGTCTCCCCTCAGGTGTCCTCTCTGTACTTCTCCCACAACCATAATGCCTGTAAACCATCCCCCACACTCCTCTGTGCTCTTCCCTCTTATGATAAGCATGTTTGGGAACAAGGTTTGCCACAAGGGGTCAGAGACCTTTCTTAACTGGTGAATAAATATGCAAAGCATTAGGTTGTCAAGTTTAGCAAAAAACAATAACTAAAAATACAGGAAAGCCAGTTACATTGGAATTCCACAGTAATAAGAAAACATGCCTTAGAATATGTCTGAATATTGTGCTAAAATTTATTTCTTGTTACTTTGAAATTTTAGCAAACTTATACTAAAAATTTAGTTTTTATCTGAAGTGTGAATTTAACTGGGTATCTTTTATCTGGCAACCTCACAGGAAAAAAAAAAGGGTATACAACATTACATATTTTGAAAAGTGAAATGTTTCCCCCTCTGTACATCCATTTAAAACTTTAACAGTGAACTGCATCTTTTTTCCTTTAACGTTCCCTCAACACTCTTGAAACTACTAGCTACAAATCCATTTATATATCTTGACAGTGTTTAATACCAATACATATGCAACTATTGGATCATTCATTCCAATTACTTTCTCAGAATAACATATTTCTTTAGAAAAAAGTATAAGCTTCTAGATGCACACAGAAAATTGATTCAATTCCTTGTTTCCAAGAATGCTAATCCTCCCGTAAAAAACATGAAACCACAAGCTAGATGATTTCATATATACACATATATGTAAATATATATGTATATTCTAGTATGTTCTAAGATGATAGAGGGGTATGTGCAGACAGTGTGTGTGCATATAAAATGTAAACACATAAAATGTAATGACCTACAGTAAGGCCATTCATCCCATAGGCCAAGAGTTCTGCAAAAATCATAGTTATTTTTATGGCAGAGGATTCATGGGAATAGAAACAAGGGAAAACAAAAAATAAATTAATTAATTAATTTTGAGGGCAAGCAGTCAAGGACTATCTGTCATTGTTTTTACTATGTGGTTCCTTGCCTGTCACTCTGAAGGACAGCGCTAGGACAAGTTAAATGACAACGCAGTTTGAGACTAAGTTGTCACGTTGTGGCAGAGCTCTTGCTCTCAGTTTCAAATCTGCAAATATGTCACTGGACATCCTGATTAAGGGAATATACTACAAGACATTCCTTAAAATCAATAAGTCAAGTTTTTCAAACAGAAGCTACATCACTCTTTCTGATTATCTTGTATCCAACCTTAGGATTTAAATGAGTAATTCTTTATTCAGACTTTGAGATCCTCACACCTTCTCTTACTTCAGGATTTCCAAAAGAAAAATGCATTTATGACAGTGGTTGAAGGGGTGTTAGTGGCCTGACATGAAAACTAAACTGGTTTCTTTTTTCATAAGAGATTCCAGAAGGAACCCAGTTCGTTGTTGGGTGTATTATGTGAGGTTTTACACATGGAAATAAAATTTCTTAGAAATTTGTTTACTAAACCATTAGATTATAGTGATATATTTCTCAGAGGAGCCAAAATCAGAGCATACTAAAACAAATTCTACAACTGTTAATACAAACTGGCCAAGAAACACAGAGACAGAATTAAAACTAAGACTTATGGGAAAGTTTATGAGTACCTAAAAAAGAAAAGTTGGGTGGGTGTAGGAAGGAAACAAATGTCACAGGCAAAGACTAAATCCATGAACCAGATGGTTGAAAATCCAGGGTTGTAAATTCTCAAGGTAAGAAACTCAGTGTTTTGGGTCTTCATGGACTTTAGAAGCAACCAGTGTTACTCTGCAAAGGCTGAAGAAAACGACATAAAGACTCTTATCCCATGAGCCAAAACTACTTTGCATACTTTAAAATACATTAAAATTGAGGTTTGTGGTTTTTTGTTTTTGTTTTTTAATTTATTTATGCATACAAGAACTGGGGTGATGAGAGGATTCACCAGAGACAGTGGGGAGCAGAACAGGGGGATCTACTGAAGTACACTGCTGAGGGGAGCAGTGCGAGGCAGGAGAGGTCTGCTGTGCCATGTGGGAATCTCCCTGGCCGGGTATAGAACTCGTGCTGCAGTGACTGCAGATAGCTTCATAGGCTGATACTTAACCCGTTGCGCCACCAGGGAGGCCCCAATTTGTGGTTTTTAAATTGAATATTTTTAGAAGACATTAGAAAAGGAATTTCTTCGCAATCAATTCCAAGCAATGAAGTGAGAGAGAGAGAGAGAGACAGAGAGAGAAACTTTGTGCTTGGGCCCTGTGGACCACAAAGGCAATTTCTCCCAGTGATGGAGATTAGATTGTGATGTTTTCCATATGAAGAAAAGAGTAGTTATATGAACAAGAAATTTAAAAGAGAAATAAGCAGAATAAAGAATTCTAGGTGTGAAAGCAAAACTAATGAAAACTGTGAGCAAAGATGAAGAAAAAGTGAAGTTATCAAGCTAGGTGAAATGTCAGAGTGAAAGATAACATTAAAAATACAAAAAAAAAAAAGACTTCCTTCACATCCAACAATTATAGTGATTTTCTCCCTGTGGTTATATTATTATGTAAATGCCAGCCAATTTTCATCTTTCATCACTTTTCTAGGAACCTGTTCTATTCATGAATGGAGTTCTTTTGAAAATTTTGGGAAAGACATAAGGTAAAGGCGAAGGATTTCCACCTTTAATTTCTCAGATATCATTTAACGTTTATAATAAACTCTCACTGAGGCATCTACAGATTTGTTTCTCAAACCAAAAAAAAAGTACACAGAATCCTATTACTATAAATTCTCTTTCATTCCTTGACTATCCAAACTCTTTCACTGCACTTGCGAGAACTGATTAGGCTTAAAAGTGCTTAAATCTTCTATACTTGAGATTTGGAATGTTCCAGATAAATATTTTCTAAGTTTTTTATTGTTGTTGTTTTGTATTTGTTACACACTCACTGCTCTTCTTTGTATTTTTCATAAATTATGTAAATTTTGAATTATCCTTATTAAATGGACCGTCTCATTTGCTTACCATAGATATTTTCAGGTGAGATGTCTATCAATACTCATTATAAAATAAACACTAATACTTGTGGTTTATTTATTGGGGTCTAAAGATGAATGAACAATAAGTAACACTGCTCTTGATGCTTTTCGATATCAGTCCCAAGAGGTCTAGTTACTTTCAAGTGTGGCTGTGTTCACACCACAGTCTAAGGAAGGACTTCTGGTGCCATTTAATATTCTATAACTTTATAGATGGTTTCATTTTTTTTTAATACTTGGATTTTGAAGATTGCTGAAAATGTATCTGAAATATATCAGTCTTTATAAGGGGTTTTATGACCATCATGAAAGAATTTTTAAAGCAGGATTTGACTTGCAAATATATTTTCATTGATGGTAGCCGTTTTGAGCAAATAGAAGGCAGCAAGGTTTTGCAGAAGATAAGTTAGTGAGCTTCTAGGAGTGACAGGAAAACCTAGACTTTCTTGTTCAAATCACCATTCCCCTGACTGAAGCAATGCAGAATCAGTCTTGGCTAGCCCACCTCCCTTAAATCCCATTAGGTCATCCTTTAACAGGCTACAAATCTTTGGGTGTCTAATCATTCTCCACCATCCCATCATCATTTTAAAAATCTGATCATATCAAACCACACATTATGTATTTCAATGATTTATCACCGTTATAAATGTAAAGATCAAAACATTCAGATCTTCATCTAATCTCAAATATATTTGTAGCCTAATCTCTTACCTATGGGGTCTTTATCTCATTCATAACAAGTGACCAGATGTTTCTTAATAATTCTATGCTTCATGAAATTCTCTTAGGTCTTCAACTATTGGTACCTTTCTCTGAAATTGTTCTTAAATCCTTCAAACACACACACACACACACACACACACACACACGTACATTTCTTTCTCTGTGTTCTGAAACACTTCATATATATCTCTATAAAAGCATTCACACACTGGATCATAACTATCTATTTGCATATCTACTTTCCCCACTAGCAAATATAGTGTTTCAGGCCCAAGGCTGCATCTTATTCACCTTGCATTCTCCATACCTTGACTAGTCCTTGGGGTTTATCAGTCACTCACTACAAGTTTCATGAATGAATGAAAAATGATGAGTCTCTATAATTACATTAAAAAATCAAGATGACCTACCAATTACTTCTTTATATAATCTGAAGTTTCATCAATTGAAACAAGAAGATATTGCATTTTAAGAATGTTATATAAATTTTTGAGGTTCTGCTTCACAAAAATTCAGGCACCTATATTCATAAATTCTTAAAATCCAAAAACTGATCCTTTTCATTTTAAACTACCATGATGTCATTAAAATAGAACCATGATTTGGGGAAAAAAAAAACATTTCAGAATAACTAAAGACAAAGAACTGTCCCTCTCCCACCCACATATATATATATATTCTTATATGCCTAATTTTTGTTAATCATATATTAAATAAGTGTTTCATTATGTGGTGTAAAGATTAAATATACAAGTGAATATGTAATCATATAATTCAAAAAGTAAATGCCATCAAATACTGAAAATAATTTCAAAAATATATTTTATTTATCTGAAAACTATGAGTTGATTTTCTGCTGTGTCTCAAATTGTCATCTAAGTCTATGCAAAAAAAATCATGAAAAAGTTATCTTTCAAATTTATTTCTAGATTTTTATCTAGAAATAAATGCATTTTCAAACAAGGACAAAGAAGATAGCTCCAAAGAGCATTAGTTGCACATAAGCCACTAGTATCTTGTTTAAAATCTTTGCATGTGCTATTTTCCTAGATTTATGCATTTTTAAGTGGACATGTTTTTTACAAACATGATTATCTGTATTGTTATTGCTTACTTAATTTTTAAACAGAAGTTCAAAATAAAGCAAAAAAGTCAATTTCCTAGAGAATATGGTTAAGAATCTGAGGATTCAAATACTGCTGATCACAAAGCACATGATCAGATTATAACATTTAAATGCTTATGAATTTATCAAAACCAGTTAGTTTTTCCAATCTGATTTTATAATTCAACCCTGTAAAACAAATTTCTTGATCACTAAACTATATCTGGATTGCAGTAATAGAAGAGGAATTCTGTTTTGAAAAGATCTATTGCAATAAAGAATTTGACGTCATATATTTAAAATAATTAATTACAAGTCATTTCTACTACTGTGAATTTAAATGCAATAAATTTTCTTTAAACTACTGGTTCATGGAATTACTGTTTTGGTTAAAAAATTATCTAATTTGTAGAGAGTTATATCTGGCTTATCATTTGAAATGCAATAAAATGCAATTATCATTTATTTGAATTTAATTCTGCTTCTTTGATGGTTCTGTGATACTTTATGTGTATTTTTTCTTGGGAATCTTAATGGTATTTGCATTTATTTTAATTTATTTATTCATGAAAACAAATATTACTGGTGTTGTCTTAAAGATTTTCATCAAAGTATCAATTCGCAGGGAATTCTGGTGTTCATAATGCCAACTAACAGAGATTTGCCATATTTGATTGGATTTAAGATGCCGTGATTTATAAATATTCTATTTTATGTTCCACTAAGGAAGAAATAAAAAAACATATGTGTTATTTCAAACATTGATGCCGCAGAAAGCAAAAAGCAAATTATGCACAGTGAAATAAGTCAGAAGAAAAAGGGTAAATATCAGATGGGTCACTTATACATGGAATATAGAGAAGCCAAACAAAGGGTAAGAAAAAGTCAAACCTTGAAAGTTGACCATATATATGAGACATCCAGGGCGGGGAAAAGTAAGAGGGACCGGTAAAATTGGGGGTGGCAAAGAGAGCACAAGGGACTATGATGGAGAACTATGGGTGCTCTGGAGGTAAGAGAACTACGGTGACACCTGAGGTGAGAAATCACTGCTGTCCAAAAATGAACAAATATGTATGAAAAAAGTACTTGTTTAAAAACAAATTCCAATTGCTGAAACTAGAGTAAAACAAATGGATAGGTTTCAAGTTTTAAGGCAACTTGTGAACATTATCTTTGTTTTGGGGTTTGTTTTGGTTTTTTGCAAGATTTTTGTTTTATGTTTGTTTGTGCTATTACAATTAAAAAATTAGGTTACAAATGAGTTTATAGAAACTCATTCATAAAGCAATTATTAGCAGAAGGATGTTATTCCTTTTTTTTTGCCATATCACTGATTCCTATGCAAATTTACTTCCAACAGGTATAATTTTTATGAAATCTTTAGACTTTTTTTTTCCTTAAATATGTTTTTATTTTTTAAGTTTTTTTCCTAGTTTTTAGTTTTCCCCCAAAACCATCAACTAGAGTGTATAAAACTGCCTGGCATTTCAAAACAAAATAGGAATTCCTTGACCAGAAATTTCCAGCCTTTTTTCTGTAAAATTAAACTATGTATAGTCACTCCAAGAATCATTTTGAAATTCTCAGGTAAAGAAAAAAATTCACTTTAACTTAAAAAGTAGTTAGTATTAACACCAGTTTATTTTTAATGACTCAAGACAAAATCAATCAAACAGAGATAATTAAGCTCTCCACAGACTGGGAATAATTGTATTTGTGAAGATAGATCACATTTCTTCTACAACTGTCATTTCTCTTGATTGTTTTTAACCCACAGCACAAATATTTCATTGATGATAAAAGAAGTTTTAACTGCTAGATGAGTTTCAACATCTCTAGATTAAACTCAACAGACCTGGATTTACAACCTTGGTTTTGTAATCTTGTAATCTTGTCAAATTGACTCCAGTTTCCACATTTGTAAAATAACATAATAGCCTCTAATTTACAGATTTATACTAAGAGAAATGATATATCATATTTAGCACAGTGAATTGATTATGCAAAAAATGAAAGAAACGGCAATTACTAATAAAATTTTCTTCTAACAATAAAGAAATTTCCTCCATATTTCCTGAGTCATTAAAGATGGAGAGGGAGCCTTGAGTAGCAACTCAACTTAGCAATTTACTTCCAAAGACTAGAATGTGGGAAGAGCAAGGGACGGTAATTTGACAGTGGATGTATCTGGTGAACACGCTTCTTTGCAGATATCAAGATTAACCTGATCAGAGAGAAATCATATTGCTAGCAGGGACCACTGTGATTTGAGGAGAAGGGTACTTCACTAATGTAATATTTGTCTTAGTCTTTCATTAGAAGACTATCAGGCAAACTCAAATTGAGAAACAATCCATAGAATGGCTGATCGGTACTCCTCGAAACTGCATGAGTTTAAAAAAAAAAAAAAACAAGGGAAGATTGTGAAAATGTCACAAACAACTGAAGACTAAGGCAACGCAACACAGTATCCTGCATGACATCATGGACTAGAAAAGGCAGAAAATTTGTGAAGCATGATTAAAATCTGGAGTTTAGTTAATAGTTATGAGGTAAGAATTAATGATTTTTTTAATATATATTTTTATTGTTATTTATGCCTTTTACATTTTGTATTCCCCTTGGGTAGCCCACCACCAATTCACCCGTGATCCATCTCCATGGTCCCTGGTGTTCTTTTCTACTCCATTTTGTGCCCTTATCCTCCCCTCCCCGCCCCCCACCCCGGGGTGAGTGTCTCTCTCCTATTTGGTTTCCTTATAGTCCTGTTATAAGTGAAGCCGTTAGATATTTTTCTTTTTTTTTCTGGCTTATTTCACTGAGGATGATCCCCTCTAATTCCATCCATGTCACTGCAAATTGCATGTGTTTATCTTCTTTGAATGCTGAATAGTATTCCATTGTGTATATGTACCACATCTTCTTGAGCCAATCATCTATTTTTGGACATCTGGGTTGCTTCCATACCTTTGCTATTGTGAACAGTGCCGCAATGAACATATGGGTGCATGTATCCTTTCGGATTAGTGTTTTGGTGTCCTTTGGGTAAATTCTCAAAAGTGGGATTGCTGGGTCGTATGGAAGCTCCATGTTTAGCAGTCTGAGGAATCGCCATACAGCTTTCCATTGTGGTTGGACCAGTTCACATTCCCACCAGCAGTGTAGAAGAGTTCCTTTTTCTCCACATCCTTTCCAGCATTTGTTGTTGCCTGTATTTTTAATGTGTGCCATCCTCACAGGTGTGAGGTGATATTTCATAGTGGTTTTGATTTGCATTTCCTTGATTATAAGTGATGTTGAGCATTTTTTCATGTATCTGTTGGCCATTTGCTTTTCTTCTTTGGAGAAGTGCCTTTTGAGCTCTTCTGCCCATTTTTTGACTGGGTTATTGGCTTTGTTTTTGTTGAGTTGTGTGAGTTCCTTGTAAATTTTTGTTATCAGTCCTTTATC
>PVIJ01011292.1:0-28772 GCA_004024925.1 Scalopus aquaticus | reverse complement strand
TTTCTTAAGATTAATAAACATACTGTGATAATGGAAGATGTTAAAAACAGGAAGAATAAACAAGAGATAGAAAGAAATTGCCTATACTCTCTTTGCAACTATTCATTAAATCTACATTTAAAATTGTTCTAAAACAGAAAATGTATTAAAAAGGTGGTGGTAGGAGAAAGTCCAAGATGGAGACAGAAATGCTCGTTTGCTTCACTCTCAAGAGGAACATCCGAGAATGAGCCCGCAGAACACTGCATTGAGGTAGTCCCCAGCTCCCCTGGTAGCCGCCACAGCCCCTGGTTCTCAGACACCAGCAAAGCTGAGGGAGAGCAGGGCTGTGGCTCAACCATAGACCCCGCAGAGGAGAAAGCAGAAACTGGGTGGAGGCACACGCCCTTGAATGAGGGGACACCAGACAGCAAGCTGGGGTGCTCCACACAGGCCAGGACCCCAGTAAAGAAAAATCAGAGGACACTAGACTGAGAGGGACACTCCCCCTCCTCTGTCCCTAAAGACTGGTAATGGATTGCACTGACAGAGCACAGACGTCCAAGCTTCAGATCTGGAACCCCAGAGAGGAGAGTATCTGTGACTATCAAGCCCTCAGCACACTCCCACTAGAGGCTTAAATCCCCCAGAAAGCCCCTAAGCTGCTGACTCAGCAATGACAAAAATAGCTCCACCTGCAGAGGTCAGGAAGCAAAAACCATACTGGGACAATATCTTTGCATGGATTTACAGTTATCCCTGAAACTTGATGAGATGGTTTCTCAAAAGGCCTTGCAGCTTTTTTTTTTTTTCCTACAAAGCTATGCTTAACTCCCACTAGAGTTTAAAGCAGATATTTCTTTAAGGACGTTTACAAAGACATTAATTCTCTAAGGTTATGGGCAATATATTATTACTTCTGGACAAATAGCACCCATGTTACTGGAAATACTTGTTCTTCTTAGAGTATCTCTAGAAAGAGTCTATAATTTATTATTCTCCAAGTTAAAACAACACAAAGATTGAACAAAGTGATGTATTCTGCTATGGTTAGAAGGAGTTAAGAAACAGAATATAATTCACTTTCCTTTCAGGTGAACTCTATAGAGTAAAATGATAGATTATTTTTTCAGGATAAAAAAGGTCTAAGTAAAATAAGTTACAGGAAAAATATGTTCCAAGTGTATTTTCTTTAAAAATCATGGCATTTTTAAACAAAATATATCTTACAGTATGCACTCATAAAATCCCACAACATATTCCTCCTAACATATACATAATAGTCAAATACTTGCTCAAAATTATCATTAAGAGATATTAATCGCACATTCATCCAGCAAAAAAATGTGTTGAGTGCCCAGTATGTGATAGGCTTGTGCAAGGAGGTGGCATTATATCCATTATATTAGAGCTACGTTCTTTCCATTAAGAGTCTCCTGGATCAAATCCCCTGACTGTCCAAAATAACTTACAGTTCTAAAATCTGTTTTAATGGATGCCAAAAAAAATTGAGCACTAAAAGTCCTGACAACTTTGACATGTTAAATAGAAACTTAAAAATATTTAATGGCAAGAAATCATTGCATCAGAAAGCAGCAGGCCTTAAAAAGGAAAATTTAGAAATGGCCTTTATTATTGAAATGGGGTATTAGCTTAAGGAAACGAATCAAGTAATCAAAAGTAGATAAGGCACAATTTGTTGGAGGTTAAAGAAGTTGGATTTGTGCCTCCTGAATTATAATAAATCTGACAATATCAGTCAAAGCATTCTAGGAGGTTGTATAGACCCAGGACATAGAGGAGAGTTTAATATTTAGTGCAACTGATAAAAATAATTTAGACAGCAAAAACATAGTTCCAATCTATCTTGCATGATGTTCTAAGATCAGATGGTAGTTAAGCTGTGTTGTCACTGGGCTGTGACTTGATACAATGCAGTATTCATCTCTGATATAGGAAAAGAACTTAGATAAATGATGCTAATATAAACTCAGGTGATTCTGTTTTTAATAGCTTCCATTTTCTTAGACAAAGATGAGCGTGATTATTGAGTCTCTGCTGTAAATTAAATCACAGGTAAACCCCAAAGTAAACTGATTCAAAGTAAAATATTTCCAATTTTCAAAAGAACTAAGTTAGTTAACAAAATTCTACTAATATATTCAGGGGAATAAAATTATGTAAATTAAGCACATACTACCCTACCTGTAACCCAGGAACCTGCAATTAACAGATACAAAAGTCAAAATAAGAAATCTAAACCTATACTCCTAGGCCCAGAATACTTCTAAATTATGAGACATTCAGTTCAATTCTAAGTGGTTCTTCCTCTCTGTTCTCTCTCCTCGCCAAAGATTATCAATATAATTATTATTATTCAAGCTAGGAGTCCACTTTAATGGCCATGCTAAGCTTTGCTTCAAAATCCTCTGAAAAGTGATACCTGGTTGACTAGACCCAACTGTTATATACTTAAGGGTAAATATCACTGGCTATAATGAGCTTTCAGATACCTGTATATTAAAACCTATGCCTAACCTTCTGGTTAAACATAAATGTCTCGATTTAATATGAAATTCCAATTATTCCTGAAGGTGCCAGAACCTCTTCTATATAGACTCCCCATATCCTGAACAACTTCTACTCCTTGATTAATATTTTTACAATATCGAGGAAGAAAGATGGTCATGAAATACAGTGATACTAGTTTGAAAATAGTAAGTGCATCAATGCATCAAATAAGTACATGCAAATGGTATAAGAAGAATAGTATACTCATTTGCCTGGTCTGGTTCTGGAAACAAACAAAAAAATGTTTGCATTTAAAATGAGCATTAAAGGGGCCTCCCTGGTGGTGCAGCGGTTGGGCGCTGTGCTGTGGAGCTGTCGGCGGTGCACGATGCGGGTTCTACGCCCAGACGGGGAGAATCCCACGTGGTGCGGCAGACCTCTCCTGCCTCGCCCGCTGCCCTCCTCAGCAGTGTGTTTCTGATCTGCTGTTCTGCTCCCCGCTCTGTCTCTGGTGAACCCTCTCGCCGCCCCCCGCCTCTGCCTATAGTACCCCCGCTTGAACAAAAAAAAAAAATTAAAATGAGCATTAAAGGACAAGAAAAACATGAGAAAACAAAAAAGATGGGAAACACATAGAAAGCTACTCAACACAAACATAAATACACAGCATAGCTGAACTGCCTAATAAGTGGATCTTTGGAGAGATATCGTGAAAAAAAAGAGAGACTATAAATTAAGGCATGATTCGCAATCTTAAAATGCCAAACATATAATTAAGCATTTAGTATGTTGAGAATGGGAGACATTTAAATTTTATAGGAGACCAATAACTCTCATGACTATGTGGGGAAGAGCTAAAGAAGATAGAACTACAGAACCAGATAGGCTAACCCATGGCAACGGAACTGGAAATGAAAGACAGGGATAGAAAAGAGAAATATCTTGAAGATACAATCGCCAACGTCTAATGAAGGAAGAAAAGAAAGTGGCACCCTACCTATTATTTTCTAGCTTGTGTGAAAAATGGTTATCAATCTACATAAGAAACTCAGAATAACTGTGTTAACAAGATAGATTTTATCTAACCACACAGTATTCTATAGAACAAAGAGCTGGAAAAGCCCACCAATAACAAGATCTCTTTGGAGCTCAGGAGAGTGGGTATGGTTAGATCTGTGTAGCAAGGAATCATGAGCACAAAGCTAATGGTTAAGGCTTGAGAAAGGATGAAATTACTCAAGGAGAAAAAGTTGAGCCAACGAATAAGGCAATGTCAGAAATTTCACAACACATATACTTAAGTATAGAGTAGAAAAGAGTCAAAGGAGAAAATTGACAGAAGAAAATACAGAAGAAATAAAGACTACCAAAGTTCCAATATCCTAGAAAATGAAAATATCTTGAAGTGGATTGGAAAACATTCTGGAAGGATTTGAAGGCATGAATTTGTCTGACTTTGACAAAGGAATGAGTCAAAATGAAGTGTGAAAGAACAAATCCGAATTGCAAAAGGAATGACATGAAGGAGGGGCAAGTACACAGGATGTTATAAAAGAAAACACGAAGGGTGGGCTAGGGAAGCAGGGGAGGAGAGAGGAAAGGGGTTGGAGGGCAGGCTGCAATAGCAGGAGAGAAGAATGTGGATTATTTTTCTCTGAATTAGGAGGCAATTATCTCTGATCTATACAGCAGCACATCATGTTTAACTGATGAAACGTTCCAAATTTGTTTTTTAAAAAAGTGCTAATAACAAATACAGCCTTCAGGCACTTACATAATGGCGACTCATTTTTCTAAAACACTCATAAAAGAGTAGCTGGGAAAGTCAACTAATTGTGGGTGTTTTATATATGAGTCATTAAACACTTACTACACACATACATTGTTCCATAACAATAAAATTAAAAATTGAAAATGATATATGTGAACTTTAACATGTTTTGAATTGAAAATTCTTTCTAACTTTGCTGTTAAAAACTTAAAACTTGCCCCCCGCCGTGGCGCAGAGGTTGAGCGCTGCGCTGTGGAGCCATTGGGAGCACGCGATTTGAGTTCGATGCCCAGCCGGGGAGAATCCCACATGGTGCGGCAGACCTCTCCTGCCTCACCCCCTGCTCCCCTCAGCAGTGTATTTCTGATCTGCCTGTTCTGCTCCCCACTCTGTCTCTGGTGAGCCCTCTCGCCGCCCCACGCCTCTGGCCTCTACCCCAGCTTGTATGAATAAATAAATAAATCTTTAAAAAAAAAACTTAAAACCTACTTAAAATTTCAAAATCTCTTTTTTGAGAATTAGGAAATATCTATTAACCTTGGTGTTCTAATAGCTAAAAGGTTGAGAGTTTCAGTTATAGAATATAAGACTGGAAGAAAGCCTACTAATACTTTTTATACATGTCCATGAGTTCTATTATAAATAATATTTTAATTAGCACTCAATAAGTGCCCAGAGAAAGAATAGACTCTAATAGCAAAACAAAGGAATTCAGTTAAACATAATTACAAGTATATTTTCATGTTTACAAATTGAAAACTTGCAGATTTTTAAGCCCCCTGGTGGCCTAGGGGTTAAGTCTAAACTCTGTCACCACTACGGCCTCAGTTCCATCCTGACCAGAGAGCTGACCCATATATGGCACAGTGGACCTCTCCTATCTCACCCCTTAGCAATGGATTTCAGTATATACACCTGTTCTGTTTCCCACTCTGTCTCTTCCCCAGTCCCTGGCAGCAAGACACACACACACACACACACACACACACACACACACACACACACACACACACACCTTTCAGGTCTGGAAAGAGTAAAATTCACAAGAGACAAAGAAAAGAGAAGTTTTATTTTCTTGGTTGCGAGTAGGAAAGAGGAAAGTTCTAGCCCCAAATAGCAATCCTCTCACTCCCCATAACTCTGTCCTATGCTCCAGTTTTTGTACTCGATAGATAGATAGATAGATAATTAGATAGATAGACAGACAGATAGATAGATAAAATCTTTTTTAAAAAATTAAGAAAAATAAAATAAACTCACTGAGGGATGTTCTCTTTCTAGAGTGGGAGTAGTCGGACTCTATGAGTTCCACAGGTCCACACGGGGACCTGGAATTTTATCTCTGCCACTTGAGTTGGTTCATCTTTTCTCCCTAGTTTGGAATAAGTCACATTGAAGTGTGAACACACATACTTTCTGCTACTCAGTTCAAATTTGTTTTCTTTTTCTCAATAAGGAGCCCCCGGAACTCAAGAAGCCCCTCTCAGCTTTGTATTTATGACCAAATTTCATGATTTTTTCCTATGCAACAATCTTAAGAAACTCAGTTTTTTAAGTAAGAATACACATTTCTCTTCCAAGAAATAATGTATTTGTATGAGGAAGAACACCACCTTCCAGAACCACCAAGAAGAAACACTGTACCACCTTAGATAAATAATTTAACTTTTTTAAGCCTTTGTTTCTCCATCATCATTTCTGATATCTCACAGGATTAAATGAAGAATAAATTAGAGTGTGTCTGGCTCAGAGTAGGTGCTCAATAAATTACCATCCCTCATTCCTACTTTGAATAGTAGTGATAGAGGCTTAGCATAGACAATTTGGGATGGAGGCTCCACAAGGCCAAAAACTAGAGATGGGATTAGAAATGATAAATATAGTCCTTAAGCCACCTATGGAAGATCAGAGGTGGGGATATGGAGATTGAGAATCATGGCAAAGAATCACCAGTCCTTATAGAAAACAAAATAGGACTTTAGAAGTGATTTCATAATAGGTAAAATTCCACAAAGGAACCCCTCCCCCCTCCAAAAAAAAGAACACTATAAAGAACAACTCCTGCCTTGGCAAAATGTCCTTCTTGTCCCAATACAGCCCGCTACATCTATGCAGGTGCCTTCGCCTTTTCTCTTTTTTCTAATAAACCTGCTCTCCTAAATACGACTTTGCCTGCCTGTCTGTGCAAACATCTTCTTAGTAAATTCGTCACATCCACTGAAAAGGGGAACTCTGTTGAAACTTTTCTATGAGGTAACCCAAGGACCCACTTACTGAACCCCAACATCACATCTAAACATAAACATTCTCAACCTCATCAACAGTTGTAACCTTTCAGACTTTTAAACCACCCTGGAAAGAGTAATATTCACCAACCAATACAGTTCATGGGATTTGACTTCATTTCACCAAATTCTCGCTACCAGAGCTTCCCATGCCTCGTGTCCCCAGTCCCTGGCAGCAAGCCACACACACACACACACACACACACACACACACACACACAGAGACACACCCCCACACACACACCTTTCAGGTCTTGGAAAGAGTAAAATTCATAAGAGACAAAGAAAAGAGAAGTTTTATTTTCTTGGTTGCGAGTAGGAAAGAGGAAAGTTCTAGCCCCAAATAGCAATACTGTGAAAATCAACACCCATGAATGACTGATGAATCTGAGTAAAAGCTCCCCTATCCCTACCCACCACTGGCATTCAAGATATCCAGCTGACATGCTATACAATTCCTTCGAAATGGAAGACTGCAAGCTATTTCATTCTGAAACACATTCTTAAAAACAATCAAATTATGAATTAATCCCCAAAGACTGGAAGATTGCAGTACAGAAGCTTGCAATTAGGATCATAAATAGGAAATTGCAGAAGAGATGCCAGGAGCTATGTTACATGATTAGCTACAACCAGAGGGAAGAAAACAAGTATACACATCCCTGAAGGTAATCCGTGAACAAAGAGCAAGGGGGGAGGGAAATGCAAACTGTGAGACATAGCAACAGATATTACATTTGAAAGAAGCAAATCAAGTCAATAATGTAAAGTGCATAATTACTAACTCTTTATATATTTATATCTATCTAGATATAGATATAGATATAGATATATAGATATATATACTGCAAGTGAATTTTGAAATAAATGAGAAGTCATGTGTGTTCCCCCCTCCCCCAACTGTCCCACTCCTTTCGATCCCCCTCCTGCATCTTCCTGTCCTTACTCATTCTGGAGTTATTTAGTCAGGTCAGTCAGCAGTAGTGAGACAGGCCACAGTGTTCTTTAATGTTAATTTCCAAGAATTTATGTTAAATTCTCAGAGTTACCTAGCTTGGATTTCAAGTGCTAAGGTATTCTAATGGAAAGGAGTAGAAAACAAATGGAAATTTGTTTTGAAATGCATTGTGGCAGGGCACATGACAAGATAAGTTATTTCCCCAAAGAACAATGAAAACACCTGTGATCTGAGAATCTATGAATGCTTGCTGGTAACTTAAATATTCACATCCAAATTCTGCTGTTGATGCACCCTTATGCTCACATTCTACTACCCTTATAAATATCCTTGAGCAGAAGGGCTGTGTGTGTGGCTAACAGGTCCCCATGAGGGTTATTGTTTGTTTGTTTGGCTTTATTTGTGAGAAACAGAAAACTAAATTTAGTGAAGAAAACATTTTTATTTCATTGTTTAGAAGAGCTACTTTTAGATTTGCAGGTATTGGGTAAATTTGAATGTTTTCATCAAATAAAATTTGTGAGTAAGATATAGTCTAAGTACCTGACATCATTTTTAGAACCCCAAAACATATTGCTTTGGTAACTGTGGACCCCCCTCAAGCATCAATTCACACCTTAACCTACTCATTGCTAATGTTCTAGGTCCTATGTCCCACACTCTGTAAAGCAGGCACTGGGAAATAGCTGTCGTGCAAAAAAAAAGAAAGATCACTATTGTCAAATGGATTGCACTCTAGTTTTAAAGACAGATACTAACCAAATAAATACAATATACACACAGACATAAAATGATAAATTATGATTATGTGCTATTAAGGAAAAGGAGAGAATATTTTGAAGGAAAAGGACAGAATATTCTGAGAAAGACTAACTTGATTAATGGGTTTAGGAAAAGGGGTATTTAGCAAAAATCTGATAAAGAAGTAGGAGTGGGCACTCAAAGGAAGGAGAAAACACTTCAGACATGAAATGAAAAAGATCAGATGTGGTAAAGAGCTGGAAGTAGGTCAAAGTGAATTAAACGACCAGAGAGCACTAGCCTTTGAAATCCTAGTCCAGTGGTGCCACTAATTAGCAGCATGAACAAGTGAGGAGGCTGAGAATAAGACATCTCCTGTAACAGGAACTGCCATAAAAAGGGAGGTTCCAGGTTCCCTACCCTGCCTGATGAGGGCTGGAGCTGAGCAGCCAGGGGAAGACACAGAAGATGTGGAGAGACACAGGGGGAGAGACACGAAGTGGAGAGACAAGTGAAGAAGGGCACACTTGCTTCTCAGCTTTGTACTCGCACCAGGGGCTTGGGGCACATGGAAGAGCTGCGTGGAATCAAAACAAGCAGAGACACTTGAAAGAGACAGGTGGGAGAGAGGCAAGTTCGAAGACTGACAAGACATCCTTTATCTTGAATTGTACTTTAATTTTGCTCCTTTTGGCCCAGACTTCCCTGGTCCCTTTTACCTTAGACTTGGGGCAAGCTTTTGTGCCTCTGCAGCCCCCCTTGGGGCCAACCAACCTTCTTTTGCTGGGCATTGACTCACGAGGGGATGGGTAACTTTGGGGGTTTCACTGGGAAACTATATCCTTTCTCTTCATCCTGCTTTATGCACATGCTATTAAAGATCTTTCACGGGCCTCCCTGGAGGCACAGGGTTTAAAGTCTCAGCACTATCAAGCTATCGCCAGCCCCTGCAGCCTGGGTTAGGAGAGTGAATCTTTGTGGGCCCGGGTGTGTATGCCAGTTGAAGAATAACAGCCGCCACACCAAATGTGAGAGCAAGCAAGTGTGGATTTATTGAAGCAAAAGGAAAGAGCTCCTGACAGTGTTACAGGTAAGGAGAGGGACACCTCAGAACCCCCAAACCTGCCCCTTTTAAATAGGTTCTGCCATCCGCCGCATCAAGATAAAACATATAAGACCTTAAGTGGAAAAGAAACTTTAATACAATTAGTGTAATAATACAGAAAAGACAAAGAATAATAGTTACTAAACTAAGCACCCAAAGTGACCCATCACCTCGTGGGCAAAAGTCCGCCCAAATGGGATTGGCCCAAAGCAAGGCCGGAAAGTCTACCATGAGTCTAAAATACCTTTCAGCAGGAACCCATAGAAAAGGGTCAGAAACAGTCAGACAAGTCTGTGAGGAAAAGAGCAAAATCAAAATCAAGATCAACATTGCCACTGTCACCTCACCACGGGTCTCTCACTCACATCTGTCTCAATCAGTCTAGGCCAGTGCAGCTTCTTAACACGTCTCTCTGCTCCTTGTGCTTCTGGCCTCCATCCTGCTTCCTTCCTTCTTCCTTTTCCTCTGTGTTTCTCCTTCTCTCCAGCTTCTTACCTCTCCTGCTCAGCTCCACCCTCCCTTGGGTGGGGCAGGGAACCTCAAACACTCCCCTTTCCTGAGGACCACCCTCTTTCATCAGCAGGAGGGAGTCCAAGGGAAGATGCCCCTTTACTCCAGCCCCGTCCTTTTCACTATCAGACTTCCTGATGTCCAATGTGTCAGACTATTGATTAGGCAGTAGGTGGTCAGGAAGTTGCGTGGTGATTGTTTTTCTGTACCCTAGTTATCCTGTAACCGGATCTTACTCTAGGTGGTAGCCAGCTCAGCACCATTTCAGTAAAACATCTCTGTTTTCCTGGGAGCTGTTCCATTCCCTCTGTCCCTATATTGTTTAAAATCACCGTCCAGTGTCTCAGTCTTTCCCGTTCCCCAAGTTCTCCTGGTCTCAGTCCCTTTCACCAGGGAACTGACCCCCATGGCGCAGCAGACCTCTCCTCTCTCATCCGCTACTCCCCTCAGCAGTGTATTTCAGTGGCTCTGCCAGTTCTGCTCCCCACTCTGTCTCTGGTGAATCCTCTCACCCTTCTCCCCTGCACCTCTGGCCTACACTCCAGTTCTTGTATGCATAAATAAATAAAATAAATCTTTAAAAAAATAAAGATCTTTCACCCTAGGAGTGAGGCAGCGACAATGTGTATGTCTTTCTCTGTGTCACCCGATAAGTATCCTCTAGGCTCAATCAGCCCTGTATTTTTACATTCCAAGAAGAAAGAGCCTCACTATAAAGAAAACATCCGAATTTTTTACCACCAGATGATGGCAAAAGCAAGTTGGGATCAACCAGAATCAAAGAATGGACATGATGACCCTTGCCCCATCTCCCCTTCTGCTCTCCCTTATGCCCAGTTAATACCCCTGCACTTTGCCAAAGAGCGGGATGGGGTCTTTCCAACACTAGCCTGCTGCTCTCCTCAGTTTGTTGACAGATCAAATTAATTTCCTTCTCTCAAACTCTGTTTTCTTTTACTGGCCAAGGCAACCAAGACTGGCCAGCATTCTCGTATCAAGAGCATGATTTGTCTTGATGCATAGGGTAGCAGAATCCCTTTAAAGTGCTTAAGTTTGGGGGCCTCAGGGTACTCCTCTGTCTGCTAACATCCTTACTCTAAAACCTCATGTTTTCATGACTAATATTGCCTCTACTATTGGCAAACTGGTGTTTTCCAGAAATTAAAATATTCATTTAAAGTATTTATTTTGTATAAACCTCATTTACTATCTCATTAACTGCATATTTTTTCATTTCCAGTTAAATTAAAAAATCATATATAAAATAATGTGCAACATGTTAAGTAATAAATTAATTTTTAAGTATTTATTAATGACTCTTTAAGATGGTGTTACTAATTGTTACTAATCCACATGTCTCATTCACAAAGTTACATTAAAGTGAAATCATGTTATTATGACTATATAGGAAATAAAAATGTGATTAAATAGAAAAGTAAACATAGATAGGAATTTAAATTCCCTGGAATATATCAATGTAAAGAAAATCCAGTGTCAAGAATTATGGTCTTCAGGTTTATTCATCTTTCTTTATTTAACATGTTAGGAAGATTATAATCATTAAAGAAATAAATTAAGTCAACTAACCTCTTCAGTATCTATAGCACTTTTCCCTAGTTGAAACTCCATTAATAGAATTATAGAATTCTATGAAACCTTGAGAAATTACTACTAAGATCAACCAACTTCTTTTTTTTTTTTTTACAGAGGAAGCTAAGTTTCAGAAAGAAAAGGTGACTAATTAGTCCACTGCCACATACCATGTCAGAAATGGTTTTGCTAAACTTAATTCCCCATCACTTTTCTCCGTCATACTCATCTCCCTTCTGCATACAATTCAGCTTTAAATAATTCTCTCCTCACTTCAAGAACATGACTCTGTTTCAGGAAATAACTAATGGTCTCTTGATTTCACATTACCTCCCATGCCCCTTCTCTGACATTCTTTGACCCTAGAACATAATTTATATTTTTGATGAAAGGTAAGGTATTTTCAAACACTGAGATGAACAAATAGTGGTTCAAAGATAATTGAATGCACAAATCTAATTAAATGCACAAACAAAAAGTTTACAAAGTAAAGAAAAGCACCTAATGCTTTTATGACCATCTGTTTATTGCCCATCTTGAAAAGGACAGTATTCAATAAAATTAAAAGAAAAATGCAGTATTTAGATTAACAAAACCTCACAGAGCTACTTACTACCCAGCAGGGCAAGGAGGTAGCCACATAGAATGTGATGCATCTAAACGGGATGGATTTAAGAAGCTTTGAGACCAGAAATGAAGGACAAACAGCCACAATCTGTTTAGTCCTCTGAGTTTAAGATAAGGTAATGGTTATGTCAATAGCTAATAGACAGTTATGCGAGCACTGAAGACCAGGGTTCTCTCTTCCCAGCCCTAAGTAATCCCTACCACAAAGCCCTTGGCAAAAGAAAAGGAATCTGAAACCAGTGCTCCTTACTTTACTGCCAGTCCAAGCAATGGAAACAGACCCCAGTTAGAAATTAAATTCTGCACCAACGACAGAAATATTCTGTTATTTTTTGTTTGTGAGATTGTCTTCTTCTGTTCAAAGGACTGTGCTAGATGCTAATAGTATATATACAGATTAATATAAAAAACAGATTAATATAAAAAAGATTATTATAAAAAATTATAATATTAAATTGGTGTTGCTCTTAGGAGAAAGAGTACAGCCCCAACCAAAATAAACTAAACTATAAGCAAATTTGTGTAATGTAACAGAGCAAGAAAGTATAAGGTAGCAACCCCCTCATGTGCCTCCTTGCAGGAAGAATATACGAGCTTAATGCTCAAGTCTTCAAAACTGCGTTGTAAATGTTTTCAAATCATGTGTCTTCATTCACATTATTGGCCCCTTGAGCCAACTAAATATGTCAAATCTTCAAGTTGTCTTATAGCTACACTGACTCTTGCATATCTGCCAGATGGAGTAACTGTACACTAATGAATATTGAGCAATGTAGGAGAATGGCTGGAGTGGAAGGACTAGAAATGTGCCTCTCTGTCTAGAGTAGTTAGATCAAGCAGCCTTTCAAAAACCACTAACTTTAATATGACACATTTAATTCTAAGTTGAAAAATATTACAATGATGCTTATAATTTGGCATAATTCACAGAGGATCTTGACATTTCATTAAAGCCTAGCACTAAATGTGAGTTATATCAACAAACATTAATGTAGAAATTATACTTATACTGAACTAAACAAACAGATGTGGGGAATCAATTATCCACTATTTTCTTTTCCAGATTCCAGGAGTAAAGAATAATGATGTCATTGGTGGAATCCATTTTTTTTCAAATCATACTAACTAAAGCTGCTGATCTGTGAGCATGATCATTTTCATAGAAAATGATCTTTGTACTCCTTTCAAGTCTCTGCTACCTAAGCTACAGAAGACCTAAACTAATGAAGCAAGATGATAACAAATGCTACTATTACTTTTAAAAAAAAGTATTAAATTTAAAAAAGAACTTTTGTCCTAACAAAATGACCACTCAGGATAAGAAATACAGGATAAGAAAAACTAGATGATTAATTGGAGATAGATAGACAGACTGACAGAATCATTATTGTGCAAAGAGGGTCAACTCTGGCATAAAGAAAAATTAAGCTTCAAAAAAAAAACCATCGAAACAGGATGGATATATAATTATATAATCACTTGCCCTAGATTTTATTTTTCATTTTATTTTTCACCTTTTGCGTATGTGGTGAAATTTTTTAAACACTTCCCATCTCTGTAATTTCAGGGAGCTCCCAAATGCTGATTAATTCATAACCTGTACTTAGTGTGACCTAGTATGTACGTATATATGTATGTGCAAAAATATTTGTATGTGTATGTGTATATGTGTGTATGTATATTTGTATGTGTATTCATGTGTATAAAAAATCAATCCAGCACTTTTTATATAACTGTACGTTTGCATGTGAGTCTGCTCCTCTCTGCATGCCCACCCGGTTCCACCTTTGACATTTCAGAGTCAATGATTCTAACGCCCTTTGGGGAGAATTGTTCCTGTGTAACCCCCAAGGATGCTTAGAGTCTGCAGATGGAATTCTATATAGCAAATACTCAGCTTTGGATCAAGAACATTCAGCAGAGCATTCCCATGCAGAGGGCCTGATGAAAAGGTGTTTAATTTAGAAGTAACTACAAGGTATCACAACTGTTAAGAAATCAGTAAGATATGACTTTCACTCTTAACACAATTATAAATGCCTGAGGAGAGAGGCAATTCATATCTTTCTGTTCTCTATATTCTTCTCTATATATATCTTTCTGTGTCTACATTCTATGTTTAGCACAGTTAAGATATAGTAATATAGTAACCCACCAATAAATAGAGTGGAACTGAATCAAGTTCAAAAAAATAAGGTACATTTTATGGTATTTCCAAAGACGTTAAGAAAAATAAAACTAGACAGTTATGTATGAGGAACTACTGAGCATAACAGGTAGTGCCAATCCTGTGCTTTATTAATAACTTAATGGTAAGTCAAAAATAGTAATTATATTTATTGCTTCTATACTAAGACCTGATGATTCCCTTATCAGAAGAATATGCAAAAGCAAACTCATGCAATACAAGAATTCTCTTTCACATCAAATCATTTTTTGTTACAAAAGAAGCAAACGCATAAAGTGATATTCTTTTAAGGTATTTTGCATATTATTAGAAATAATGGAAATTGATGGGTCTTTTTAAATTACAAAAAGAATGCATTTTTATAAAGAACCTATTGATTCAGGAAAACCATTGTTTATGAAAACGTGTTTCTGTCTTCATCAGAAAATTAAATTTATTTACAATAATGCATAACATATTTGTTATTTCATGGAGTTTAAGCCTTTCCTATATGCAACAATTTTTCCTGAGAGAACTGATGTAGTTGCTCAAAGCTACTACTCATAGGTCCTTAATTTTAGATCATTAAATAAAACAATGAAAATATAGTTTCCTAAGGAAACAGAGAACAAATCAAATGAGATAACTGGAACACTAAAAAAATAAAATGTATCTTACACAGTTTAGAAATGTTTCTATTAATGATAATGGAGGAGAGATATTGATTTTTTTCTTCATTTAGCAATTTGTGAGTCTACATTCAAAACTGAAATACTCAATTTTGAAAACCTAATTCTAAGATTGTATGCTTAAACTTTTCATTCAAATAGTTCTTATGATTCCTTGTCTTAGAAACCATGTTAAAGAATTTTTGAAAAGGAAATAAAGAGAACCACTCCAAAAGCACTGTAAATGTTGCATTTGTCTCCAGAGAAAAGGCCTTGCTCTTTATAATTGATTTAGTATACTAGCAGGTAGCTGTTCTTGAAACAGGTATTCTTTCTGGTTGACTATACTTTATCCTGACTTGCAGACACACATGTTCTGAGTTATGAGAATTATTACTCATAAAATGCAAAATTATCTTAAATAAGTTCTCATTCACTCTTGAGAGTAATTCTGGGACAGGAAGAAAAAAGAACTATGAATCTCAGTTATAGAAACATCTTTAGCTTTATGACTTATAATGAAAGTATAGTTAAATGTTTTGGAATATTTTGGAATGGCATATATACAATTAACTTGTACCTCTGCTATACATATTTTAAGGAAAATACATTTTCTTAAAGATTATTACTCATTGAACAATTCTACAAAAAAAATTTTCCTCTGACCATATATCTAAACAGAATGACTAAATTGAGAGACATTTAAAACAAGATCCATATAGTTAGTTCCCAGTTGCTATGAAACTAAAAGAAAAAATTACGATTCCAAATATCATCTTGAGTCACATTTATCTTAGTGATTATCTTTTTTTCTGTCAACACATGATTTTGAGATTTGTGATGAAATTGTAAGAAACTGCAGTAACATTTAGATTACATCTATTCCAAAAGAATTATTCATGGCAGGTACATTTCACAGAATGTACATATCTGCATGGAGGCTCAAAATGAGATTGTAACAATGCTTATACATCATATAATAAAGACTAAATGATATGATTAAATTTGTCATAAAGTTCTTTCTGTAATGGAGAAGAGCTTCACGGCTTTCTCATTAATATTTTGAATAATGAGTCTCTTATCTTTTATCTGGGACTGATATTTCCCTACTTTGCTTTCTTTTGTTCAGCAGGTATCAAATAAGACTCACAATAGCCATATATCATTCCATTTTCTCCATGCAAATAAAAAGGTCCATGCTTATCTGTGCTAAGATCATTGCCAGACTAGAAGATGGTATTAATTTTCTTGTTACCACAGACACAGATCAACAGGCTCTCTTTATCTTCCAAG
The DNA here is from genome assembly GCA_004024925.1 of Scalopus aquaticus. Classification (NCBI taxonomy): domain Eukaryota; kingdom Metazoa; phylum Chordata; class Mammalia; order Eulipotyphla; family Talpidae; genus Scalopus; species Scalopus aquaticus. Next base: position 12,567 of record PVIJ01011292.1, on the reverse strand, counting down.
AATTCTGCATAGCTCCCAATTTCACTTCTAGGAAAGGTAAACTCAATGGGCAGGATATAGATATCCTAGAAGATTCATAGTGATGATTTTCAGGTCACATCTGGAATGTTCTGCTAGGTCGTGCATACAGCATGTTCCTCAAGCAAACACACTTTAGACATTAAAACTGAATGAAACAGTTGCAGATACTTTCTTTATGCTGACCATAAATGTCTAAGATTGAGAAAAGCAATGCCTGCTATTATATAAGAATTTCCTTTTCCCTTACTGCTTCCAGTGGTTTCCTCCTTCTCCATGTTGCGATCAAGGCAGGTAGATGTTAAAGAGACCCCAATATTTTATACCAGAAAAGAAACAACATGGACATACGGAGTCAGCCCAGCATGAGCCCTGCAGCCTCTGCAGACCCACAAAGTCAGCAACTGCACCTTGGAACAATGAGCAGCTGTGAGACAGCCACCCGGAGTCCTCGGAAGAAACACACCTTCAAAACTGAGGATGTCAGCACTAAGGATGCTTTATCTTTGTCTGGGAAACTCAAGAAAACTAGTAAGTTGTAGATTTCTAAATATCCATGTACTGATTTGCAAAAATTCACATTCCATCATCTGACTAGCACTCAAGACCTCCTCAAAACCTAAGTTCAGAACAGTCTGGGCCAAAAGCTAAATCCTCTGCAGAGTAAATACATGTCTCACAGAAATGTTTCAGAAATATGAGAACAACGGACAAGACTGGACAGGCAGGAAGGTGAAGTAGGTATGGCTTCTGTCAGCCTCCGCTTCTCTTTTTCAACTCTCTTGAAGACAAACATCACCAGCTTTAAATGGCTGAGCTGAATTAATTTCCTCTCCAAAATCATGTGTATTCTAAAAGAAAACAAAACCTCCGAATAACTGAATTCATCATCTTCCCAAAATACTCCTCTTCCTAGATGGCCTGACTCAGAGAAAGAAAACAAAATCTACTCAGGCACCGCCATCAGCAGCCGAGTCAGTGCGCACCGTCTTCCTCTCACATTCCTCAACCAACTATAAAGCCCGGGCATATTTTTTTCTCATAAATAATTCTGAAAATGCACACTTCTATATACTTACTAACCTGTACTAGCTCAGATCTTTATCTTTTGCTAAAAGAAAACAGTCTCCCCAGTTTCAACTGCCTCCATTTTAATCCATTCTCTACTCAGATGCCAAAGAAAAGGTTTTAGCAAATAAATCAGACCCACTCACTCTCCTACTTAGAATCCTTCAACTTCTACAGAGAGTGCTTCGTTTACGCTCACCCAGCATACTCTGTGGACTGTCTATCATCCCAAATTGCTATTTGGCGTTCTCTGGTTTCTATCAGAATGGATAATTTCTTTAATTTGTAAAGACTAGAGAAAAATAAACTTTGACTATAAATACTCAAGTTCAGACCTTAAGATTAAGTTCTCATCACGACTGGTTATAGGAGTTAGTTAGCTTTGATCACATTTGTTGTCATGACAGAGCCATACAAGGCTGGAACCAAATAGACTCATCTCGTGCATCAGATTTCTGTAGGGAAAGTCACCAGGGAACAGGCTCTCTCTACCCTACCCAAGTGTTAGAGTGAAGGCTTTCAATTATGTTACGTAACAAGTCTTCTCAACTCTATCTCGGACACTGATGCTAGATAATCCCCTTTGTTGTGCTTACAAATGTCGCTTCTACTGTGGACAAGAGTTTTGCAGGTCAACATTTACATGTAGCCATCAGGGTGAGCCGGATATTAACCCTAGAGAAATCAACCAAAATAAAATTCATTAATAACACTATGTGATAGAAAATGTATATTCTAGAGACTACATAGTTATAATTTATAAGTATCCAAAAATTTAAATAAATATTTGCTAGTCCTTTGTTAGTACTTTAAGATTGTGAGGCTTGCCATCATGTCTTTTCTTTAGCACCTCTCTTACTTCTTATCATACAGTTAACATATTGACTCCTCACTGCATGGCTGGTGCTATGTTCACACATTTATAATGCAATTCTTTTATTCTACTATGCTAATTAAAATGAAATCTCTTAGTTCTTCTCTATTTATTCAACCAAGAAGAAAACGTTGGAAAATTTATATTTTTTGGTTACTTACACTAAAACCTCTTCTCTCTAGTAGTGACAAGCCCATAACTTTCAGCAATAGTTTTAAGAGTCACTTGTAAAGTAAATAACAAATAGAGTACATGAATAAAACACAGAAAAGCTATTCCAAAGTTTACTCGAGTATGGCAGGAAGCTGAGGGAGATAACCAAGTTACATTTTATTCACTAAGCACCAAGATTGTCCATGCTCCATAAAACACTTCAGATCTCATTAAACCAAGTGAACAATGCCAATAAGAGCATCTAAGGCCAACTTTAGCTTTTTTCTGTATTGGGTTAATTTAAACTAAAAAAAGAAAAAATCCTACAGACCTTTAACTTTCAATTACAATGCCATCTTGTGGAAAATACAGCAAAAGTCCCATTAACATCTCGCAATAGTTAGCAAACCACTGTGGAAACATGGCCAATATTGGAGACTTACTACACCAGTAAACAATGTTCAGATCAAAGTTTTCTAATTCTACAAGATAACAGTCACTTCAAGATGCAAAATGTTCCATACCATTAGGATCCAGCCAACTACATTATCATGAGAAAGAGAAGCAGACATATCAATGTGTCATTGTCAGATTGCAGCAAGGAAGAAAACATAGAGCCAAATTTGTCCAGTGTCTGAATTAATAGTCAATTCTGCAGATGATTTAGAACTTGCTCCAGCTGTTCCGGGCCAGCTACTGACCTCTATCAGCAAGCTGAAGCCTTTCCATGGCCTTGAGAAGTCTTATTTTTCACAAGATTAATACTAGTACATTGGGAGGTATTGGGAGATTGTTGGTTATATGAGATCCCCATGAATCACAACTAAGTGACACTCAATAATAACCTAGTTACTCGATGTTAATAAACCGTTTGAAATATAAACTGTCAAACGGATCACCTGAGAAGCATCCTCATTTTATAGAAGAATAAACAGTACTGCCATGGTTAAGTAACGTGAGGTGCAAAGTATAGGACAGAAAGGCAGGTTTAGTAGATGAATAGGCTGAGTTTAATTCTAGATCCTTTTACTTTCTAATTGTAAAGCCTTGAACATAGTATTTTCTCTCTGTTTCAATTTCCCAATCTGGAAGCTCATAATGATAGTTATGTTCCTCTTGATGGGCTTCAATGTAGACTAAATAAACTAACACATGCAATGTAATCAGACAAGTATCCAGCATATTGGCAGTGCTCAAAGATATTAATAATTTTTACTACTGGAGGTCATTCAATTCATTGAGGACAGTGAGAACTGGAGGTCAGATTAACCAATACTGGAGCCAACTGCCCTCCATGCACTAGCATGCCATACCTCAGGTAGCAAGGACTGTAGTACTTTGGGAGAGGATTTGGTAAAAATAAGACTGAATAGGTTACAACAGAAATTACTTTTTAGCACACTGAAAGACTTCTCATAAATTAATATTCAGATATTGGTTCAGTTACAGGGAGCAAAAAATTTGTAAAGGGTTTAGGAGCAGGAGATGGGAAAGGGGAGAAAGGAAAGAAAGTTCTGGTTGTTTTTTTTTTTAAAAAGTCACATTTTAAAATATAAAAGAAGAAAAAAGTCAACAAATTCTGTCTAAAATATTTTTAAGTATTCAAGTTGTACTTCACTGTTAATATCTCTACAGAGCAGCAATAACCAAAAAAAGAAAGATTCCTAAGGGAAGTGAAAGATGCCTATCCAAAAGAGAACCAAATATTTTTTGTTGTTTAAAAAAACACTTCCTTTGGGCCTCCCTGGTGGTGCAACGGGTTGAGTGGAGCACTATGGAGCTATCCAGAGCCACTGCAGCACAGTGTGATACTGGCCAGGGAGATTCCCACATGGCGCAGCAGACTTCTCCTGCCTCACCCGCTGCTCCCCTCAGCAGTGTGTTTCAGTCAGTCTGCCTGTTCCACTGCCCACTTTGTCTCTGGTGAATCCTCTCACCCCACACCTGCACTCCAGCTTGTATGCATAAATAAATATTTAAAAATTTAAAAAAAACACTTCCTTTAAGCAAAGAGTTATTCTAATATTGCTTTGATCATTATACCTTTTTTCTAATGGACAATTCCCTGAAGACATTTTTCTGACAATGACTAGTTTCTGTAAAAAGGAAAGTAAGCAAATAAGTTTTGATTCCAAGACACACAACTAGTCCTACCCTAAAACCACCTTGTGTGCAAATTATTATTAACCTAATTGCTTTTCTATTGTGCTTTTCTTCAGCTATTCAAAACTTTTTCTTTCAACATAGAGACCGTGTCAATTAAGTCCAACTCTATGATGTGTACGATAAGATTTAACCTGTTTCAGTTTTCTAATCCGTAAACTGGAAATGAATATAATACTCATCTTGATGAACATCTATGTAAACTAAATGAGCCAATACGGTTGATTCAAGAGCACGGAAGTTTATATCTTTTATATTAAAAAAACAGCCTGGACATGTGGTGTTCATGACTGGCAGAGCCATTCCTTGAACTTGGACTCACACCCAGGCTCCCTCTAGTTCACCTCCCAGCCACTCAGACACAGGACTGCTGGTAGCCCCGCAATCATAACATGCACTAACTGGGCAAGAGGGTCTTCTTTTAAAAGACCCTCCGAGCACACTCTACATGTCTGTTCACATCTCATTGACAGGAAACTAACCGTCTGGTCATGCCTGTGAACAAGCAAAGCTGGTGGCCATCACCTTGACCACCATCTTGGAGAGTGAATACTGTGAAACAATCAGCAAACTCTGCTTCAGGAAAGAAGTCGAATAGCGTAGCATAGAGGAGCTTGTTGCAGGTGGGCAGGAATTTGGAGGCACTGATTATGACTAGATTGGAAAACTATGGGTCAAAGGATGAGTGGCTTATACAGGCTGTGGATTAGCTGGAGATGTGGCTTAATTGGACTGTGTCTTAAGTCTCCAATCATTTGTGCCTTCTTGGTGTGCTTAAAAATAATTTGCAGGATCTAGTCATCAGCCAGAACACCCAAGTGATAGTACTTTCAGACCCAGTTGTATTCCATTTGAGATTGTTTACACCTACAATCAAGGGTTCCAAAGCGATCCCATATTCCATGCTCATTGAAATATATATTGAAAAGACAAAAAGTTCACTTAACTTTTAAATCCAGAAAGTGAAAATCCAAGATCTATATAGCAGCATAGTTACATAATAGTTACAAGTGCAAACTCAGAAGTCCAACAGCCTGAATTCCAATATTGTTTCTTCTTTTCATTAAAAGTGTGAGTTGCCATAAAGAAGCTCAACAGGACATGAAAAAATTCTGTTTTCTCTTATCATCAGAGAAATGCAAATCAAAACCACAATGAGATACTACCTAATACCTGTGAGAATGGCCATGTCAAAAAGCCTAGAAACAATAATTGTTGGCAAGAATGTGGAGGAAAAGGAACCCTCTTACACTGTTGGTGGGGTGTAAACTGACCAAGCTCCTACAGGAAACAGTATTGTGGTTTCTTAGAATCTAGCAACTCCACTCCAAGTATCCACTAGAAGAATGCAGAACACTAGTTGGAAAGGAAAGGTGCATTCCTGTGTTCATTAGAGCACCATTTACATTAGTCAAATTATGGAAACAACCTAAGTGCCCAAGGACAGACAAGTAGATTAAGAAGATGAGCTATACAGACACAAAGGAATACTCAGTTAGCAAAAAAGATGAACTCTTGATCCAGTCATCTATTTTTGGGCATCTGGGTTGTTTCCATTAGCTACTGTAGCTATTGTATTAGCTATTGTAAACAGTGCTGCAATAAACATGCGGGTGCATGTATCCTTTCAGATTAGTGTTTTTGTGTCTTTTGGGTATATTCCCAGTAGTGGTATTGCCGGGTCACATGGAAGTTCCATTTCTAGCAGTTTGAGGAAACGCCATACAGCTTTCCATAGTGGTTGGATCAATTTGCATTCCCACCAGCACTATAGAAGAGTTCCTTTTTCTCCACATCCTCGCCAACATTTGTTGTTGCCTGTTTTATTGATGTACGCCATTCTCACTGGCGTGAGGTGGTATCTCACTGTGGTTTAAATTTGCATTTCCCTGATTATAAGTGATGTTGAACATTTTTTCATATACCTGTTGGCCATTTGCTTTTCTTCTTTGGAGAAGTGTCTTTTTAGCTCTTCTGCCCATTTTTTGCCTGGATTGTTGACTTTGTTTTTGTTGAGTTGTGTGAGCTCTTTGTAGATTTTTTGTTATCAGTCCTTTATCGGTTGTATTGTGTGCAAAGATCTTCTCCCAATTAGTAGGGTGTCTTTTTGTTTTGATTATTGTCTCTTTTGCTGTACAGAAGCTTTTTAGTTTGATGTAGTCCCGGCTATGGTACATATACACAATGGAATTCAGCATTCAAAAAAGACAAACACATGCAATTCGTAGCAGCATGGATGGACCTAGAAGGGATCATGATCAGTGAAATAAGCCAGAAAGAAAGAGAAAATTATTAAATGGTTTCACTTATAACAGGAATATAGGGGAGCCAAATAAGAAAGCGACATTCAGCAGGGAAGGAGGGGAGGGGGAGGGCTCAAGAGGAGGGAAAAGGGGAGCATGGAGGACTATGGTGATGGCTCCACGGGTGAACAGGTGGTGGGTAACTTATGGGGAACACACAATAATGTAAAAGATATGAATAACAAAAATAAATAAAATATCTATTAAAAAATAAAAAACAGGGGAGGGAAGAACATAAGGGATGGGAGATGGGCCATGGGTGCTATGACAGTGAGAACTACAGGACCACATCTGAGGGGAGAAATAAAAAAATGACCCAAAATTAACAATGATGTAAGAAAATAAGTAAATAAACAAACAAATAAATTTTAAAAATTCTGACTAAAAAAAAAAAAGAAAGAAAGATGAACTCTTAACATTTGTGACAACATGGAAGGAACGAGAGGTGATAAAGCTAGTGAAATAAGTGCTAAAGAGAAAGACAAATACCAGATGGTCTCACTTATGGAGAAACAAAACAATATGGACAAAAAAAACAAAGGGTCAGACAAAAACCAAACCAATTATAAAGTCTAAAGATCTGACTGTTGAATTGAGGCAACAGATGGGGAAGAGAGAGGAGGAAAGCAAAGTGGGGAGAGACACAATGGACTATGGTGGAGGACTATGGGTGCCACGAGGGGTGATCCTATGTCTCTGAATCACATATACAGTGTAAACCTAACTTACCTCAAAAAAAAAAGTGAATTGGACAAATTATTTAATTACTTTCCTACCAAGTACCTCATCTGCAAAAATGGTAATAAAAAAAATCTACTTCATAGATCTGGTGTAAGGAATAAGTGAGTTTATAGATAGAAAGCATTTATAGGTCCTTCCCTGCATTTGGTTAAGCATTAAAAAAAAAAAATTAGCTCTTATAAACTATATGCTTCTATTTGGGAAAAGGACGATGGACTATATAGATTGCAGTTATGTGGATGGTGGCTAAAAAGTAAAAACCACAGTCTGAGGAAAAATATTTGGTGTTTATAGGTAGATTTTGTTTTTGTCATATTTAATCTGGCATTTACTCTCCCTTCTGGTAAGTGAGGTACTGTAGAACCTTCATACTACTACAACATACATAATTCAGAAAGTTAAGTGAAAATAATAAGATAGTATATAGCTGGACACAGAGATAGATGTGAGAGAGCAGTAGTACCTACAAAGAGAGAGAAAATATTATAAAACAAAAGAAGTGGCAGGCATTTTAAGAATGTGATAAAGAGGCATAACAGTCTGTGGTGGTAGAGTATGGGCAAATTGGTGTTGCATGCACTATGGTGGTTATACCTGATGGGGGTACCCCAATGTTACCTCAGCTAAAAATATTTTTTAAAAAAAAAAGTGGCAAACAGGGCCTCCCTGGTGGCGCAGCAGTTAAGCGCTGCACTGTGGAGCTGTCAGCAGCAGTAACGCGAGTTCGATGCCCGGCCAGGGAGATTCCCACATGGCGCGGCAGACCTCTCCTGCCTCACCCACTGCTCCCCTCAGCAGTGTATTTCCATCCATCTGCCTGTGCTGCTCCCCTCTTTGTCTCTGCTGAACCCTCTCACCGCCCCACGCCTCTGGCGTATACCCCAGCTTGTATGCATAAATAAATAAATCTTTAAAAAAATATATGGCAAACACAGAAGGAATTGCCTCAACTATTGTACAATAAAAAACAAGAATAGTTGATCTTCTGTAGACATGCATTTGAATGGTGATTGTGTAAAATGTAACCCTTGTGTGTTTTCCCTGTGGATTCTATGTAGTTAGTACTGAGTGTACTGAAGCAGGATGAGATGTGTAATGTAAAAAAGACAAAGTTGGCAGACAGTTCCAAGCCTGGATTACGAAGCGCTGCCAATCTACTTCATTTTGCTATGGAAGTACTTTTTGATAGAATTTGAAATTTAATACTTTAGCTCTAATACATATCATTTGCAATGTATTTACATATTAGAGCACACTTTCTTTCATAATTACAAAAATGTCAAGTCATCCTGTTCTTAAGGTTCATAATAATAAGGTAATTGTTACAATGTATAGAGCTATGAAAAGTCGTCAGGTCTTTTCTAGCTATCTGAAATGGGTTGACTCCAAAGACTCAGTGTAAAAGTAAGACCAGCAGCATCCTAAACAGAAAGCTGCCTTCACCTTGCTGATTTATATTCTAACTGGGCTACATGTAATACATGTAATAGTTCTCCTATGGAGAAGTGAAAAAAAATATTTTAACAAAAATTTTCCTTTCCAAACCCATGTGTGATAGAAATGACTTTAAAATTGTCATTGGTTAGGCATGAAAAATGTCACATTCTTAAAGTTTTATTTCATATTTTAAAGAATTATTATTTTTAGTTCAGATAATTTATATAAAGAGGAAGACAAAGACATCAATGAGATAACAGGCTTTGTGAATGATTGATACATAGCTCTGGGTCATACCTGGGTCATATTCATATCCTACAATAGAAAAGCAAAATAATATGCTAAATTTTATGTATATTTTAAAAACAGTCACTGGGAATGACAAAGGGGAACTAAGATGAATATTTTAAGGAAAACCCTTAAGCCCAAATAGATTTTGTGACATCCCTCTAGATATTTTTAGATTGAAATATACACAGTCTCTTCTAAGAAGAATATGTAAATATAACTTCATGCTTTATATAGACCAGGAAAAACTATTACATATTTCCCACACATTCATGTGTCTAATTATAAATTACTGAATCAATTTTCTATTCAACAAATATTTACTGACATCTACTCTCTGCCAGGCACTAAGGTAGATGGTGGAGGAATAATGGGAACCAAATAATACTCAGAGCTTCATGGAGTTTGCATTCTACTTAATTTGTCTGGAATCATGAAAATTTTCTAATGAGCTAAAATTCACTCGCTAGGGATTTAATTCCAGAATTCTCTGCCAAATGAAGGTTTCCAAGGTAACCATTACTATCCAAAATCTCTAATGAGTGAAGGTCTAGCAAAACATTAGAAACAGAAAACTTAGGAATTACTGCTCCAGGAAAGATGAGAAGTAATCTGCAAGACAAATTCCTGGGGGAAGAGGGATAGATGAAGGGGTTAAAAGAGATCAATCAGGGGCCTCCCTGGTGGCGCAGCGGTTGGGCGCTGCGCTTTGGAGCTGTCGATGCCCAGCCAGGGAGAATCCCACATGGCACGGCAGACCTCTCCTGCCTCGCCCGCTGCTCCCCTCAGCAGTGTATTTCTGATCTGCCTGTTCTGCTACCTGCTCTGTCTCTGGTGAACCCTCTCGCCGCCCCATGCCTCTGGCCTGTACCCCAGCTTGTATGCATAAATTAAAAAAAAAATTTAGTTAAAAAAAAAAAGAGATCAATCATATGGTGAAGGAGAGCACTGGACTTTTAGTGCTGAACTTAATGTAGTATATACAGGTGTTGATTTATAATTATGTACACCTGGAACCTATGTAATATTCTAAAATGATGCTGCTTCAATAAAAGAAAAATATATTTTAAAAAGTATGCAGTTCTCTATTCCCTTATTTCTCTTCTCCTATTGGAAAACAGTATGGAGGTCTCTCAAAATGTTAAAAATAGGGCCTCCCTGATGGTGCAACATGTTAAACGCAGCGCTATGGAGATGTAGGTCGGCAGCTGCAGCGTGAGTTCGATGCCCAGCCGGGGAGATTACCACATGGTGTAGCAGACCTCTCCTGCCTCGCCCGCTGCTCCCCTCAGCAGTGTATTTCAGTCGATCTGCCTATTCTGCTCCCCACTCTGTCTCTGGTGAGCCCTTTCACCGCCCCATACCTCTGGCCTGCACCCCAGCTTGTATACATAGATAGATAAATCTTTAAAAAAATATATTAAAAATAGATGTACTATATACAATCCAGCACGTTATCTACCTGAGAATGCGAAGACACTCATTTGAAGGGATAGATGCACTCCTATGTTATTGTAGCACTATTTAAAATAGCCAAGTATAGAAACAATCTAAGTGCCCAAGGACAGATGAGTGGATTAAGATGTAATATGCATACACACACACACACACACACACACACACACACACACTGGAATATTACTCAGCTATAAAGAAGATGAAATCTTGCCATTCCTGACCAAGAACTCGAGTGGATTATTTTAAGTGAAATACATAAGAAGGAGAAAGACAAATACTGAGAATTTAACTCATATGTGCAAAATAGAGAAACAAAACAAAGAAGCAGACAAAACCATACTAAAACAAACCCTAGAAATCTGACTGTAGAATTAAAACTCCCAGAGGGGCTTCCCTGGTGGTGCAAGGGGTTAAGTCCTAGCACTATGAAGCTATCATCACCCACTGCAGCATGACTTCTATCCCTGGCCAAGGAGCTTCCCACATGGGTAGCAGACCTCTCCTGTCTTCTCCTCTGCTCCCCTCAGCAGAGCATTTCAGTAAATCTGCCTGCTCTGTTCCCCCCCACACTCGCCATCTCTGGTGAATCCTCTCACCTCCCACACCTCTGACCTACACCCCAGCTCTTGTATGCATAAATAAATAAATCTTTTTTAAAAAGAATTAAAACTAGCAGAGGGGGCAGGCAGGTGGCACAATGGACTTGGGTGGAGGGCTATGGGTGCCTTGATGGTGAGTGTGGTGTGGTAAAAAATATCTGAAGAGGTGTGAACCTGTACCTCATTGATTTATATACAATCATTAATTGCAAACCAATTTACAATTTTGCAATATAAAAATTGTAAAACAAAACAAAAAATTTTAAATGAAAGAAAAGTTACTTACAAAACAGATATATATGAAACCTGGCATATTTAAATAAGAACTTCTTGACTAAGAGGAAACCTAGAAGATATAAATTGTGATGTATCAAAACATTCCACTTTATAAAAATTTATAATAAATCTGGCAAAAGATATCATAAACAAAGTAAGTGATTCCTAGCAGCAAAGGGGAAAAAATTAAAAGCATTTGTCATTAAGATTTTCAAAACAAACATCGAGCAATTGTGATGTAGTAAGTACTAAAGTCGCCATTCCATTTTACAATTTTATGTCTGTTCTAAAATTTGCACTAAAAGTGCTTGAAAGATTTTCTTGACAGTAAGAATAGTATAATGTTTTTCATTCTAAACTCCCAATCACAACCATATTGTCTGATCAGGCAACAAAACACAGCTTGCTATTATTTTAAAATTCCTACTATGTTTTTTACTTCTCACTTCATACATATAAGCTGCTTTCACTAAGGGTTTTCTTGCTCTCACTAGGATTGTAGCGCTCCTCTCCGAAGATGAAAATGGCAAGTTGCTAGAGAGAAGAAAACACAGTGAAACAGCAGGAGCGCGTGGCCACAGCTTCCGGAGGAGAATGGGAAGCAAAAGGGCCGCATCTATTCCGGCAGCGCATCTGACCCAGACATCCAGCACGTCTACACCACATTCAGAAGGAACTTATATTTTAAGGACAAAAAAGTTTTTATATCAGGCTATTACTGTTTTAAAAAGGATTATTTGGATACCTAGAGAGATAAAGGTAATGATCAAAATTATAGGAGACCTGGATGGCTCTAGAGGCGATTGCTAGTGGTTACTGGAGAGAGAAATGTATCAACTAAATGAGCAAAAGCCTGTGAGCTGGGAAGCAGAAGAGAAATAGAAGACACAGGAAAGTGATTACAGGAAGCTAGAATTTGACAATATATAAAGCAGAGTAGCACCGGCCTGACAGTGCTTTTTGTATAGTTTTATCTGGATGAACTAGATTTGGCAATAAAATAACTACCATTCTGCAGTAACCACCAAGTTTTCTTTTTTTTTTTTTAATATATGTTTTTATTGTTATTTATGTCTTTTACATTTTGTATTCCCCTTGGGTAGCCCACCACCAATTCACCCTTGATCCATCTCCATGGTCCCTTGTGTTCTTTTCTATTCCATTTTGTGCCCTTATCCTCCCTCCCCCC
>PVIJ01011291.1:0-55451 GCA_004024925.1 Scalopus aquaticus | reverse complement strand
GGGGGAGGGGTGCGGGGGGGGTGGGGGGGGTGGGGAGCCAGGCAGCCTCCCTCTGCTCCCTTCCTGATGGACTCCGTAGGGGGTTTTCTTAATTTGAATTGAGGATGTGATCTCTAGGATACATTTTCTAGAATTACATAACAATATCACAGAATAAGAATGTATTTATTTTATATAAATCAATATAAAATCATTTTGCTTTTGCAAAAGAGATACACAAATTGATGCTGGCAGCAGACATAAAGGATGTTCCAATTTCATCACAAATTCACCAGCATAGGGTTCTTTCTTAAATAAAAACAAAACTCTTGACTAATTTAGAAGATATGAAATAGTTCTTTTAATTCATATCTGCTTTGTGGATAAGACTGCACATTTCTTCAACTGTCTTTTTCCTATTTGCATTTTTTCTTTTGGGATATGTTTGTCCGTGTCTTTCCTAATTTGTCTAGTGCATACTTTAAGTTCTCCAACTGATCAAGGGAAAGAATAGAAAACTTGAAACGAAGGGAACTCAAGACCAGACACCTGGCTCACACAATGCTGGGAGCTGGAGGTGGGATAGGCGTGATTAGCATAGTAGTTGTGATGTGTTTTTGGAGTTGATGGATTCGAGAATGGTGATGGAGGAGATATAACGCAAAATAAGATTAGAACTAGACCCACACAAGGAAGGGGGTTGAAGAAATCAACATAACCATTAGCACAATCCCTAGGTGCCAGCTCCTAAATTACAAAGCATAGTCTAGGGCAAAGATATGGAGATTGAGCCCATTGTAGAATCTCAGGTCTCTTTTCTAATTCTAGCTAGCCAGTAAACAGACAGCCATCCTCGAAGATGAGCCCCTCCCAACTGAAAGAAGGCTATATCAGTGCCATCTGGGCAAGAAATCGGGCAGCCATTTCTCTGCCCACCTGTGCCTATGTAGGTGTGTTAAAGTACGTTACTGGTCCAAGTTACGACAGAGTCAGTCCGATGTAATTACAAAGCGGTGGTTTATTGCTAGCTCGAGCTAGGGTCCCAATCAGCCTAAAGAACCGACGCAGCAGTCTAGTCGGCTAAATGGAGACGCCCAGCACAGAGTTGGTGCAGCTTATAAAGGCAGTTACAGATACAAAGGAATTCAGCAACTAGACAGATTTTGGCAATACATCAAGGGGGGGTGGTCGTGAAGCAGATGGCCAGGGTGGTTATCTTTTAGTGTCCCTGAAGCCTTTTGCCTCTGGAGGAGGAGTCTATAGACTTTGAAGTTTTACTGCTGCCCGAAGGAAGTTTATCTCAGGTTGCAGTCCTTGAAGTTTTACAGCTGCAGGATGCCAGCCTGTGGCACCTTGCTTTATCAGTGGCTATTGACATTTTTACTTTTACATACTTCTACAGGTGCTTTCCTTTGCCAACTCTGTCCCTCTGCAGGGCAGCGGCCTGCCTGTCTGCCCGTGACCTGCATGATGCAGGCCTCTCTTAGCAAACCTGCCCCCTCAGCAGGGCAGCCCTTTCTGCCCAAGTGTCCTTTACTTCCTTGCCCTAATAAACCTGTTCTTTAAGCATAACTGAGTGTCTGTCTCGTGGAGAAACTTGTCCCGTGCTGCCAAAGGGAGCTCTGGTGAAACCTTTCCCAGAGTGAACCCAAGGACCCCGCTCCCCTCTCAGATCCGTCGAAAAACAACATCAATGGGGTCCTCGGTTCACTCTGGGAAAGGTTTCACCAGAGCTCCCCTTCAGTGGCACGCAGCAAGTTTCTCCACAAGACAGAGATATTAGATAGACTTAAACTGGTTTATGAGGGAAAGAGACAGGGAAGTAAAGGACGCTTGCACAGACACAAGCGGGCAGGAAGAGCTGCCCCTTTGAGGGGGCAGGTTTGCTGAGAGAGAGGCCTGCATGGTCGCAGGCAGGCGGGCAGCCCTGAGGAGAGCTGCCCTGCTGAGGGAGGTCAGTGAAGAGAAGACCCGGCAAGGTCATGGGTCACAGTCAGGCAGGCGGCTACAGCCCTGCAGAGGGACAAAGCTGGCAGAAAGGACACCTGCATAGGCACAAGTGGGCAGAAAGAGGCTGCCCCGCATTCTTGCAGGGATGGCACTGATATAGCCCTCTTTCAGTTGGAGGGGCTCATCTTCGAGGATGGCTCCTGTTACTATCTAGAATGTGAAAAAAGACCCTGAGATTTTACAATGGGCTCAATCTCCTTATCTTTACCTTCCGCCCAGCAGTCTGATACCTGCCTGAGTCTGCTTTTGTGATCTAGGCATTGGTATAGCTGGGTTCATTGTTATGCTAATTCCATCCCCCACCTCCTTGTGTGAGTTGGGTTTGACTTCTGGTGCCCCTTTCATTAAGTTCTATTTCCTCCATCAGTTAAACCAGATACAGAAATGAAAAATCCTTAGGCTCGAGATGGCGGGCAGACCCAACTAAGCTTCAGATGCTGTTAGAGGCTATGGGCAATGACTGAGGTGAGAAGATTGAGGGCCATTGTAGAATCTCTGGTCCCTTTCAAATTATTCAAAATCAACCAAAACAAACCACTCCACAAGGATGAAGAAGACTATCAGGGCAATCTCTGCACTGGCAGGGGCAGCTGTCCTTTTGCCCACTCGTGCCTAAGAGGGTGTTTCTTTTCACTAACCTTTTCCTTTTGTAGAGCTGCCCCGCCAACTTTCTCTCTCTGCAGGGTGGCAACCTCCTGCCTACTGTGACCTGTGACCTTGCCGGGGCTTCTCTGCACCGACTTCCTGAAGGCCGCCCGCCTATGCAGGCCTCTCTCTCAGCCCTTTTGGGACAGCCCTTTCTGCCTGCTTGCTTCTCTGCAAGTGTCATTTCCCTTTTCTCCCTTTTCATAATAAAAGCCTTTTTGGATAATGCCTCAGTCTCATGGAGAAACTCACCTGGGAAACTCACCCCTTGCCACTGAAACTGTTACAGGGTAACCCCGTGGGGTGCCTGTCTCAGTTTCCACCCGTGCGCTTAAAAAGAGACTTAAAAACTCAAATGCAGGCACACACAATAAAATTAATAAAAAGATTTATTTACAAAAAGAGAAAAGAAAAGTTAAAGAAATAAATTGGTAAAAACATCCTACTCGTTTCTCTGAGTTGGACTCTTCTTGCCTACTCAGGAAAACTCTTGTCAGTCCACACCAAATCGCTCCCCAAGCTCACAGGTCAGGTATTGAAATCCCCAAAACCATTGCTTAACTCCACCCTCAGTCCTCAGCATCCTTCCTTTGGTGATGATGGCATTCTGGGAATCGTAGTCCTAGGTGTCCTGGCTCTCTCCGGCCTGAGGTGGGGCTGCGGTCCTGGGACACCCCCCCTTCCTGAGGACCACCCTCTTGCAAAAGGGGAACTCTATTAAAACTTTTCCCAGGGTGAACCCAAGGACCCCACTCTCCAAGCCCAACATCTCCAAAAAACGACTTCCCTACTTCATTGGAGGGACTTTGTTATGGATAGTTACCTTGTGTTGTTATTCATATTTGTAGCAAATAATTTTTCTATTATAAAGAAACAGTTTTCATGGTAAAATATGTCAATCTCAAATTGTGATTTCTTCTTATGTCTCAAGTTTTAGAAAGGCATTAGCTCCACAGATTTGTTTGTTTCATTCTTCCTGAATTTTAAAAATGATTTTTAATATTTAAAGTTATCAATCCTTTTATTCTCCTGCAGCTTGTTTTGGTAACTAACAATATTTCTCAAATGTAGAGTATCTTCATCATGACCATTTGGGGTACACGTTACAAATCTAGATTCCTGGAAACCCTAGATTTACTGAGTCAAATTAACCACGAGAGAACACATTGGGCAAACCCAAATTCAGAGACATTGTACAAAAGTACTGACCAGCACTTATTAAGACAATCGAAGCCACGGGGAACACGTAGGTGACGGAGCAATTCTAGAGCAGAGATGTGGAACAGGCGTGACGACTAAATCAGCACAGGCTCCAGGGCTGGATTCCACAGCAGAATAAGGACAGTAATGGAAAAACTGGTGCAATCAGGTCAAGTCTGAGCTCAGTCAATAGTAGTAATGTGCTGACATTAATTTCTTCTTTTAACAAAGTACCACATGGCAACATTAGGAGAAGCTGGGTGAAGGGTGTACAGGAATTCTCTATCGTTGCAGCTCTCTATAAAACAAAAACTGCTCTCATATAAGTTTACTTTTAAAAATGTATTTTAATAAGCATGCCAAGTGATCCGCACTGGTCTTCCCTCCAGGTGCCTGCTATGGGACAAGGGCAGAACATTCTTATTTGCTCCGAGGGCTGTTTAGAGGCGGGATCTGAGACCTCTAAGGTCCACTCTGAGGACCTGGACTCTGCTGATGTGGGTCATCTGGGCTTTCCATGGCACGTGGTGTGTCCAAAGGATAAGCAACCATTGGGCAACCCCAATGTGAAATGGGTAGGCCTGACAGTGGGTCCTTACCTGCGCACTTACTTTCCCCCAACAGTAACAGGGAGGTGTTTCAATGGGATTCTGCCAATAAATACAACTGGATCTGTTCTCAAGTCTTCCTAGCATTCAGTTAGTGTCACTCTGTTAGCTGACCACCAGGGGGTACCCAGGGGTGCTCCCCGCAACCCCGGCCCTACAAACTTGTTTGCTCTAAAACAGAGTCCTGCCATCTGCTACATAAAGGAAACAGCCCCTAAGTATTTAACAGAATTAGTGTGCATAGAAGGAGGAAAGAAGAAAGGATACTAGTTTCTCAATGAAACACCAATTCACACATTCCCTCAAGGACAAATGTGAGGCTAAACAGGGTTGGTTTGAAGTGGGGCTGCTGAGGCGTGAAAGCTTGCCACAAGTCTGAGATACCTTCTCACAGGTAACCACAGGAAGGAGTTCTGAAGACAGCCCCAGAAAGCTGGAACAAAAGGAGATACCACCGCAAGATAAAGGCCACCACTGTCAACCTCCCTGGGTGTTTATCACACATGGTGTCTCTTCCAAACGTCTCTCTACATCTCTCCCTCATGCGTCTCCTTCCATGTCTCCTGTCCAGCACTACCAGGGTGCAGGTCAAGCCTCAGGAACAAGAATTCTCTTCCTAAGCACCTGGCCTTCCTGTCATACAGCTTCACCTGGCAGCTCAGGCCTGTCCTTATTTCCCAGCAGCTAGTCCAAGGCGGCCATGCAAGGGAGGTGGGGAACATGGCACCTCCCTAACAATAAGGACAAACCAAAAACTTCTCTGAAGGAAGCTGAGTGAAGCCTGATGGAAAGACTTCTTGGTTTTTAAGGGTCTTTATTTTTTGAGGTGGAAGACACCAGAACAATTTAGGTTGAGTAAATGAACAATAGACGAGAGGACCTAAACTTTTCTATAATTTAAACATTTCACTTTGATAAATATCCTTTTAGTTTCTTTTAAAAAATCTCAATATTTGGGCCTCCCTGGTGGCGCAGCGGTTGAGCGCTGCGCTGTGGAGCTGTCGGCAGTGGCGATGCGAGTTCGACGCCCGGCTGGGGAGAATCCCACATGGTGCGGCAGACCTCTCCTGCCTCGCCCACTGCTCCCCTCAGCAGTGTATTTCTGATCTGCATGTTCTGCTCCCTGCTCTGTCTCTGGTGAACCCTCTCGCCGCCCCACGCCTCTGGCCTGTACCTCAGCTTGTATGTATAAATAAATAAATCTTTAAAAAAAAAATCTCAATATTTTGGTGCAAATCTAAACATAACATACCCTTTTAGGTAATTTATCTTGTTTCAATATTCCATTATGTATATGTTCTTGTGATGGCCTGTAGTCTTGGCAATTGTCAATTAGCTACATATTCCACAAAGAATCATCTAGTTATGAAATTAGAAGCCCAGGAACAGTAAGGCAGACATTTATTTCCTGGTGAGACAAGCAGGTGTGAAGGCCCCTTAGCGACAGCCCCCAGGATCCAGGGTTCCAATGTCCCTTGAGTCTGTGCCCAACAGTCTGAAAGGGTGAGGTCAGGAGGGCCTCGGGGTGGTGACATGTCTGGGGGCGGGTGTACACCCCACTGGCTCCTGCTCATAAGCTCTGGCCTCGCCTCCCAACACAAAGTTTGCTGAGTTGATTTCCTCATGAAAACAAAACCTGAGGTGCGAGTCTGGACATGTAGGTTCTAGTCCTTGCTTTGTGGTCCTCCCCATGCCATTGAGCAACACAGAAGCGTGACCTGCACTGGGATTTTGGGTCCTCTTAAGACAAGCTGGCGTAGGGTCAGCGGTCTTCCACCTGGCCTTTCCAAACCCTTGGGGTTAGGGGCAAAAGGCTTATGTTATAGGCAGGGCTCTGGGCACCCATCATTTCACAGAGTAACTTCACATTACCTGGACTGTGTGGAGCCTCCTCTTGAAGAAAGAATCCCAAGTTTTGAAAGAACAGTGAGCCATAAGAATAGACTTTTCACGGGCCTCCCTGGTGGCTCAGGGGTTAAATCTCAGCGCTATGAAGCTATTGCCAGCCACTGCGGCCTGAGTTCTGTCCCCTGCCAGGGAGCTGACCCACAGGGCACAGCAGACCTCTCCTGCCTCGCCTGCTGCTCCCCTCAGCAGTGTATTTCAGTAGATCTGCCTGTTCTGTTCTCCATTCTGTCTTTGGTAAATCCTCTCACCCCTGCACCTCTCACCTACACCCTAGTTCTTGTATGCATTAAAAAACAAAAACAAAAACAAAAAAACAACCTCTCTGAGGTCCTTTTCCCAGCCTTCTGTGACTGTAAGAAAATAGGAGGTGACACACAAGCTTTTCAGTGTGAAGGAGGTGAACAGAGCAGGCACCCCGTCGCCTCACCACCATCGAGCTGTCCCCACAGTTCCATGCACTGCACTCACTCCTGCCGATGCCTTCACTCAGCAGCCGCTCCAGGGGCTGGGCCGGACGGAGCCAAGCTGCCTGGGGCCCTGGGCCTGGGCAGAAGCCTGCCCTCTCCCGCCCACCGCCTGGGTCTCTCCCCCAGGCCACTGGGGAGTTTACTGTGAGCCACACTGGGGGTTTTCTGAGGTGGTGCTATTTTCAATACTTGGACATTCTAAGACCAGTAAGACCTTTTCTAAACTCATGGGATTGGTTTTTTCAGCACTATTTCCTGTAAAATCCTCTTCGAGAAACTGAAATCTTCAAACTCCAATAGATCTGACTTTGCCAAGTTGGTTGCCATTGTCTTAAGTTCCTGAGTTTGTGGTTTTTTAACAAAGTCAAACATTGAATATTTTTTTTTATCATTTTTATCTCGACTTGCAATTTTAAGTAAGTTAACCGACTAAACTAGTTAACTCAAATCATCTGGGTTGGGGCCAGAAAAATGCTGATATTGGGTGCCACCTTAAGGAGTGTGGTTTGATGGTCTGGAGTGTCGCTTGGTATCAGTTTTTAAACTTTCTCTCCTGAGAGTCTACTGTGCAGACAAGTTTGAGAATTACAGAGCTGAAGAAAATTTGCTGAGAAGACAAGTAGGAAACACACACACACACCACATACACACTTCACATACACATGCATACCATACTTACACACACATGCATACTTCACATACACATGCATACACATATCACACACAAACACAGCACATACACATTCACCACACCTATACACACCACACACAGACGTATCACGCACACATTTAGATACTATGCATCCATACACTACACAATACACACTATACACACATACACACACCACACACACTGATTTAATATCTTGAATGTGTCTATTTAAAAATGTCATGTTCTGTAATTTCATCTCTCATTGTATAAAAGGTCACAGGGAGAATATTTGCTTCAGAGGAAAATGACTTCCGAATCTTGGGAATGATCAATTTAAAGGGAACAGCTAAAGTAAAAGTCAAGGTCTAATTTATAATGAGGTTGATGCTCCCACTTTTCTTCACGGTTCCTTCTTGCATCTTAAATCACATAATAGATTGTCACAAATGGGAACATATTTCCCTCCAGAGATTCTGCTCTAATTGTTGGTTGACTCCTGATTAAGTACCAAGCATTACATAAATAAATCAGAGATGGTAGTAGAAGTCTGTCAGAAAAGCAGCTATTCCTTCGCTAAAATATCTTTACTTTACACAGTAAAACCACTGTTCAAATCCAGCACTCAGGTGTAATGAGTCGTATACACAGATCATAGTACAAGGACCCAGCCTCTAGGACATAGATGTGGACGCGTAGGTACAACCCGCTGGGTTGTAAATCTAACCTGAAGCACATAATCCAGCTGCGAGAAAGAATTGTTCAAAGGAAGGAGAGCAGCGGACTTTCCTGAAGATGAAGGGAGGATAATGCGTCTGTAGGAGCTAACAGAACGCCGGGACAACCACTCCAGTTTGAGGGCCGCCTTTCTGCTGGGACCTGGGCACTGAACAAGCCTCGGGTCACTTCCTTCTCAGGTTATTCCCTTGAGCAGGAATGAACCCGCCCTCCTTCAAGGCCACTCTGCTGTGAAGCGGCGACCTAGGATGAGAGCCAGGTGGTCTCTCCCGACGCTGCTTGGCCGAGTGCTCTGGGCCTTCTAACCCGGGTGCTAGCCGCGAGGGATCGCCTTGTGGTCGCCTCTCTGAGAATGTAGTGACTCGAAGGGCGATTGGGAGACCAGCAGCCTGAGAGGCTGAGCTGATAGTTTCATTTTTACTGATGAGAAACTCCCAACACTTATGGGGACATTCCACCTTTCTGTTGACCTTGGAGCTGTTAGGACAGAAAAACGTTTGCATTTGATAATGAAAGTGATTATTAAAAGCAAGACCTCACATTTCAATTTTCTCTGTAGAGTGATCTCTGGGACATAGTAAATGAAAAAGAGAAAATGAGGTTTCAGAGCAGATAAAATGCTAAACTGTAGATAAGAAAGAGGGGAAACCCATACACAAGGTCCTATTTGCTTAATTTTTTACATAGTAGAATATAGCAAAAACTAATGAAGGTGATTACTTACAAGGGGAAGGAACAGGTTAAGGAGGTGGGGATGGAGCCAGACTCTCTTGATATGACTTGTTCTGTTGATATAATTTGGGCTTATGTAAATGTTTTCTATATTTACAAAATAAGATTAAATCAAAATAGAAGGAATCCTCAGAAATCAAAAGCAAAGTGGAAGGAGTTACCCTCAGTATACACATGTGTATGTATGTGTCCAAGTAGGCAACTAATGTTAAAATTATCAGGAACCAAGATTTTCAGTTAAAACAGATGCAAGTATAAAAGTAAACTATTTAAATAAAAATCCTATAATGCTAAATTTGGGTTGACAATATTGACATGAACTCAGGATCTATTTTCTCTTAAAAAATATTTCCCACCACTGGCCACTGGAAAGTCTAGAATTGCTGTAGCAGTGACCATCCCTAGCATTCAGGTCTTTGTCTCTAAATACCAGTTTCCAATAAAAGGAGCCCGTGTTCCTTGGAAATGGCTGATTCTAAGTTTGAGAGAAGAAAAGTACAAGATGACCCTATAACACCCTGGTTTACCAGAAAGTAGGGACCAGCAAAGACTTTCTGGATTGTGCCAAAAAAATTCAACTTGAAAGTGCTCTCATTGGGCAACACTGGAAAGTCTGAGCATTAGAAACAATCATTTCAGTGAGTCAACTAACAGTAACGAGTTCTACATACCAAATAAAATCATAGACTCTAAGATAACTGCAATGAATTCATGAATTAATGCATATTATAATACTAAGAAGTGGCCTTCATTTTTTTCCTTTGAAAGATTCTCAGGCTCTTGAAACCAATAAGTAAAAAAAAATGATTGAAACATTTATTCTGACTTGCCTGTATGAACTCTACTTCAAGGTAAGCACGGACAATTTCAAAAAATAAGTGCAGTAAAGACTTAAAATTACATTTTTCAACCCCCCCAAAAAATAACAGCTCGAAACAGTGGCCACCAGTGACAGTCACACTATTGAGTGAGGCTGGTGAATGTATCTGGCTTCAGCTCAGCCTGGGATAATCAGTTATAACATCAGACATAGATGTGAAGGCCCTCTAGTGAATTCTCGCTTAAATTTAGACTGTGCATGAATCTGTCTCATTTCTGTCTACCAGTACACAAGGCATACAGGGGGACAAACATCTTATATGGAATTTGAGGAAGAAATCAACAAAATCCAGAAGAAACTAGACAATGTTCTGGATTCTTCAACAAATAAATCACAAGGGGAGGAAAGAGAGAAGGTAATTATTATGGGGTGGATTGTGTGTTCCCACCCCAAATTCATATGTTGACTCTCTAATCCGCTTTGTTTCAGAATGTGACCTATTTGGAGAGACAATTTAAAACGAGGTCAGTAGGGTGGGCTTTAATCCAAAGTGACTGGCCTTATAAAAATGGGAACTGCACACAGGAGAATGCCTTGTGAAGATGAAGCAGAGATCAGGGCGTGGGTGAGCCTACAAGCCAGGGACGCCGAACTGGCAGAGGCTAGGAGAGCCAGTGGGACAGATTCTCTCCACATTCCTCAGACACCCTACTGCCACCACTGTCCTGACCACAGGAGGCGCCCTTTGCCTCTGACATTCTAGGCCTAGGTGTGAGGGGTGCTCAGTCTTCAGGGGTGCCGTGAACCTTCTCTTCCTTTTAATAAATGGTCCCTGAAGAAGGAATAGCCTCCAGGACCAAAGAAAACAGAACCAGTCCCCCCTCCCCCCCCCCCCACAATGTGGCGCAAAGCTAGGAGAAGGGCCATATGTTGTGGAGCTAAGACCTTGCTGCCTACCTCTCAAGGTTGGCTAAGGGGCACCCAGGGGGTGTGGATGCCAGAGCAGATGAGGTTCTGTGCCCTTATCTATTCATTCATTCATTAAAATGGAAATTTTGTGCACACCTCTGTTAGCATCTTTTGATGGGCACAGGATGCCTAGGTAAAAAGAACGAGGCTCAAGACTAAAAGGCAAGGTATTAAGCGTGTGGGCTCTGCAACAAGGCTGATGTGTGGCCTTGGTTGTGTTTCCTGATGTTTCCGCGCATCAGTTTTATTAATAAAATAAGGAGTTTAATAGAGTCTCCTTCCCAGAAATCTTGTGATGGACAAATGCAAAATCACTTAGAACAGCATAAGGCAGGGGCCTCCCTGGTGGCACAGGGGTTAAGTCTCAGCACTATGAAGCTATCCAGAGTCACTGCAACATGAATTTGATCCCAGCCGGGGAGCTTTCCACATGGCGCAGCAGACCTCTCCTGTCTTGCCTGCTGCTCCCCTCAGCAGTGGATTTCAGAAAATCTGCCTGTTCTGCTCCCCCCTCTGTCTCTGGTGAATCCTCTCACCTCCCCTCACCCCCCATTACCCCTGACACCTCTGGCCTATATCTCAGCTCTTGTATGCATAAATAAGTCTTTTTTTTTTTTAAAGGAACAGTATCAGGCACCTAACATACACTCAATAAATGCTTTTATTACTATTTATTATTATTTTTTATTATTATTGTATTATATTGTATATACTATATTACATAGATGCTTATATTATATATTTCTTTTATTGTTATTGACATCCTCATCACAAATCTTTCTGATTTCTAGGTATCTGGGCAGTCTATTCATGCAAGTGCTTTTTTCAAAAATCCATAGGGCCAGAGGTCACGTCACAGGTGCCTCCTCTACAGTAAGGAGATAACGTGACTTCAGATTGGCCATTTTCCATCTAAATTGCTCCCTTTCTCAGTCGGCAAGTGTGCTCGCCATCACGCTGCAGTAGACGCGCAGGCTGGGCACCGAGCGGCAGAGCCAGCCGCTTTGTCAATTTCCCTCGCAGGCTCTGCGGTCTGCACAGGCTTGTCCCTCAGCTCAGCACAGGACACGTGTGTCCTCATTCCTCTGATGCCCGTGTCCTTGTCCTGGTTTCCTGACCATGAGGCAGAGCAAGGCAGCCTATCTTATCCTCTGTCACAACACCCACCTTTTTCTGTGTACCCTGTTCCTAAAATCTCTACAGCTCCCGCCTTGGGGATTTCACTTGAGAAGGGAGGAAATCACACGGTTATCCCTCACCAGCTCAGGCGCTGTACACAAGGCGTGCAGGAAGCTCCAACAGAGACTTTTTCTTGATCTTTGTTTTTGGTTTCTCTATATTCCACAGAGAAGTGAGACCATCCGGAATTTATGTTTTTCCATCTGACTCATTTCAGCTAGCACAATCCCTTCCAGCTCCATCCGTGTTGCTGCAAATGGCATGAGTCTGTCTTTTTTGATTGCTGAGTAATATTCCATTTTATAAACATACCACAACTTTTTGATCCATTCATCTATTTTGGGGTATTTGGGTTGTTTCCATATCTTGGCTTTTGTAAATAGTGCTGCAGTAAACATCGAAGTGCAGGTTTTCTTTTGAATTAGTGTTTTTGTGACTTTTGCGTGGATTCCTAGGAGTGAAATTGCTGGATCATGTGGTTGATCCATTTTTAGTGTTCTGAGGAACCTCTACACTGCTTTCCATAGTCGCTGGACCAGTTTACATTCCCACTAGCTGTGTTAAGAGGGTTTCTTTATCTCCACATCCTCTCCAGCCTGTTGGCCATTTGCATTTCTTCTTTGGAGAAGTGTCTTTTTAGATCTTTTGCCCATTTTTTTGACTTGGTTATTTGCTTTGTTTTTGTTGTGCTGTGTAAGTTCTTTGTAGATCTTTTTTTTTTAAAGATTTATTTATTTATACATACAAGCTGGGGTACAGACCAGAGGCGTGGGACGGCGAGAGGGTTCACCAGAGACAGAGCAGGGAGCAGAACAGGCAGATCAGAAATACACTGCTGAGGGGAGCAGCGGGTGAGGCAGGAGAGGTCTACCGCACCGTGTGGGATTCTTCCCGGTCGGGCGTCGAACTCGCATCGCTGCTGCCGACAGCTCCACAGAACAGCGCTTAACCGCTGCGCCACCAGAGAGGCCCAGTTCTTTGTAGATCTTTGATATCAGTCCCTTATCTGTCATATGGAGTGCAAATATTTTCTCCTATTCAGTAGGATGTCTGTTTTGATTATTGTCTCTTTTGCTGTACAGAAGCTTTTTAGTTTGACGTAGTCCCAGCAGTTTGTCTTCTCTGTTTTCCTTACTTCTGGAGAAGAATCCTCAAAAATGTTTCTGTGGTTTATGTCATGGAGATTTTGCCTATGTTTTCTTCCATATGTTTTATGGTGTCAAGTCTTACATTCAAGTCTTTTATCCATTTTGAGTTGATTTTTGTGTGTGGTGTAAGACAGAAGTCTAATTTACTTTTTTTTGCATGTTGCAGTACAGTTTTTCCAACACCATTTATTGAATAGTCTTTCCTTGTTCCACTGTCTATATTCTTTGCTCCATTGGGAAAATATTTTAACTCTATTCTTTCTCTTCTCTTCTCTTTACTGCACACTAATTGTATTAAAGTTCTTTTTTATTAAAGATCTTAAGCATTGAGGGCCTCCCTGGTGGTGCAGCGGTTGAGCGTTGCACTGTGGAGCTGTCGCGCTGTGGAGCTGTCGGCAGCGCACGATGCGAGTTCGACGCCCAGCCGGGGAGAATCCCACATGGTGCGGCAGACCTCTCCTGCCTCGCCTGCTGCTCCCCTCAGCAGTGTATTTCTGATCTGCCTGTTCTGTCTCTGGTGAACCCTCTCGCTGCCCCACACCTCTGGCCTGTAACCTCCAATGGGACTTTGAGATTAATCCTGTATTTGCACTTCCTGTGCTTTAATATTTGCTATTGCAAATACTTTTTTTTTTTTTTTTTGCTATTGCAAATATTGCAAGTTGCTCTCTAAGATCTTCGAGGAGAGGGAATGGTGGCATCTTTTCACCACCATGCCCAGCCTTGGGCACAGTATGGGGCACAAGTGCAGCTACAATAAATCTATCAACAATATGAGGGCTGTTCACCCAGAGGAAGAATGTTAGCCGCTACCCGCAACTGAGGGTTTATCATGTATCAGCTTTTGTGTTTTGGTTTCTAAGACAACCCTGTGAGAAGCATATTATAATCACCCTCATTTTACAGATGAAAACAAAATGAGAAGCTCAAGTTCACACCACTAATGACAAAGTAGGGACAGTTCTCAAGTCCACGGCAACCTGATTTCAGACACTTATTCTTAACTGAATCCAGTCCTGCCTTTATGCAAACACAGGGCTGAATTGGAAAAGGATGGGGAGGTAGAAGGTGTGCCATGGAGTGTGTTTCTGCTTAGGGAGTGTGGCGTGGCAAAGGCTGCCTGAAGGGCCAGATGGAAGTAATGGGAATTAATGAGGGAAACTCAAATGTACACCTTAGAAGGCGCAGTGCAGAGATGGGTCAAGTGTGTGTCAGCATCACAAAGTGCCTGATGGGGGCGTTTCAAATTAGGGAGGGGAAGGTTAGTGTCATGCTGGTGGCAATAGGATCCACTGAGGTAGGGAATACAGGAGGAGAGATGTTTTGGTGAGGTCAGAGAGAGAGAGCAAAGAGAAAAGTCATATCATGATATAAGGTTTATTTTGTTTTCATTACTCAAGGAGTAATGAAAGAGAAGGAGCAGAAGAAAAAGCAAGAAAGAAAGAGGAAGAGGGAGAAGGGAAGTAGAGTGAGAAGGGGAGGAAGGGAATGAAGAGGGGAAAGAGAATTTTAAAGATACAGTTGATCCTTGAGCAACTTGGGGGTTAGGGTTGCTGACCTCCACAAAGTCAAAAATCTGTAGATAATTTAGAGTTGACTCTCTGATCTGCAATTCTAAATCTGTAAATACAACCAACTTACATCATGATTGGTTGAGTTCATGCACATGGAATCCATGGATAGAAAAAGAATGGACTCACACAATTCAAATCCCTCCTGTTCAAGGATCAACTGTGTATGTGACAGTCAACTACACTCAACCAGATAAGTGTGGTCTGCATTACTGCTGCATGGGAGATGTGCCCAGTGGCAATTTCTGGAGAGACAACAGATTGACTGCCAATATGGTGCTAAGTGATTTGTCAGGGGTAATTTTGACTCACTGATTTCACTTATAGGCGAGCTTTATTTTTTATTTTATTTTTATTTATTTATTTTTAAAGATTTATTTATTTATGCATATAAGAGCTGGGTTGTAGGCCAGAGGTGTGGGGAATGAGATGACTGACCAGAGGTAAAGTAGGGAGCAGAACAGGCACATCTACTGAAATACACTGCTGAGGGGAACAGCAGGCGAGACAGGAGAGGTCTGCTGTGCCATGTGGGAAGCTCCCTGGCCGAGCATTGAACTTGTGCTGCAGTGGCTGCAGATAGCTTCATAGTGCTGAGACCTAACCCTTTGCGCCACCAGGGAGGCCCCTAGGCCTGTCTCCCACTTGATTCCACGTAGTGTGCTTTGGTCTTGCTATTTTGAGTTTCATGATCTGCATGGCAATTTATCAGGTAAAATCAGGTCAGGTATTTCTGGTTTCAGATATTTCCCTTCCCTGAATTATGTGGATAATTATTTTCTCTCTTTGCTGGTGATGTTGAATTATAAAATTTAGGGCTAAAAGTAACTTATGAAGGGAATCAAGCTCCCATATTACAGATGAGAGGACTGAGACCCAAGTATGAGACCTATGAAGAGATCTCAGTCAGGAACAATATAAATGTTAAGTTCTACTCCTTTATTCTATGATCTTGTAAAAGAATTTCAGATTAGAAAATCCCCAGTAGAGCTATAATATTTGTGCTTGCTTTTTACCTGGTTATGAATAATGCTGCTCATTTATTCTCTGCATTAGTATCGGCCCTGGAATTAGGTCTGATAGAATGATTAAATTTGCAACTTAATGAATTTTGAATTGGAATTTGTGGATAAGGAAGAAACAACCTGCCTCTGGAGGAAAGGTGAAATGAAGCGGTTATAGAGAAACTCCCCCTTGGGTAGATTCAGTGTTAGAGGAGCCGGGGGGCATAGATTCCAGATGTCTTCAGAGGAGACTTCTGCATTTAGACTTCAGTTAAGCTTCAGACTTCAGGGGTGAAGTTTTGAAGCTCAGCACCAAGAAGGAAGCTGTTGCTTCAAGCCCATGTTTTATGGAACACAGATGCAATATTGATGTTCAGAACCTCTTAAGGAGTAATTCTTTGCAGGTTTCCCAGGCGATTTATTGGACAGGTCTGGAGATTTGCAAAATGGATTTTATTAAATTCATATTTTGGTTCTTAATCCCCCTTTATGCCAAATACTTCACATTTCTATTTGGTATTTCAGAACCTATTTAAGTGAATCATGATTGCTTAATGGAAAACCAAAATCAAATTAAATAAATGGGCTAACTGTTCAGCACCTAGGTTTCACTTCAGCTGTTACAGGGTTAAGAAAAATCACAGAGCAATTTATAACTAACCCATCTGCTTAGGGAAAACCCTCTACTTCAACCTACCCTCCTGGACATCTAAACCCATCTCAGACGGCACATGGAAAACAACTTTTTTTTTTTGTGACAAATACCTACACAAGAACAATTCATACTGCAAACCCAAATCAATATCAAATGTACATCCTGCTGCATTTTAAGTAGAAATAGTAGATCTAGCAATGTAGATTTCATTGCAAGTCATTAAAAGTTTATTTACCAAGCTTAGTGTGCAAGAGGGAGTTAAATTCCTTAAAATGCAGAGAATGGTACATAGAATTAAAGGAGGAGAGAATATGAGAGAGAAGAAAGGTGTTTTCCTGAACCTATCCTTCTCTTTTGTGTCTCTAAGTCTCTCAAACATCTTTGGGACTTTATTTCTCCCTCTACCCCCCGAAAATCATAGCTCTGCTGATGTTTCATCTCATACTCCCATTGCTGGGTAAAGTTTCTGAAAAGATAATTTCCCCTTAATTCTTAAATATTTTTCTTACACAGGTTTCACAGACCTATCTTCCCTTTCTTTGCTTTGATACATTAAACAGTGATCTTTCTGACTTATTTCACTGAGAGAAAAATATCGAATGGTTTCACTTATAACAGGAATATAGGGGAACCAAACGAGAGAGACATTCAGCGAGGGAGGGGGAGAATAAGGGCTCAAAACGGGGAAGGAAAGAGCACAAGGGACTAAGGTGATGGCTCACGGGTGAATCGGTGGTGGGTAACCTACGGGAAATACACAATAATGTAAAAGAGATAAACAATAAAAAAAACATTCAATAGAATTGATTTTGTAAATACTTAATATCTAGGTAAAACATGAAAAGGAAACAACAATGTTGATGATGAAATTAAAAATAAAAACCAGCGATCTTTGCCAGGGATGTGCTAGATTTTCCTGCAGTAATAAACAAACCCCGGTTTTAATGGTTTATGAGAAACATTCATTTCTCAGTAGGTCAGCTGAGGCTCACCTGCATCTCACCTGTCCTTGGCCAGACCCCACTGGACTTGACTAGGTTCTGTTCCAAGTTCGGGTCAGGTTCAGATGTCCTCCATGTGTCTTTCACTTGGTGACCCAAGCTGGAGGAGCTATGGCTGCCTGGGGCATCCCTTTCTCCCAGAGGATGACAGGGGTGCAAAACAGTGAAAAGACAGCACCTCTTAAATTCTCAGTGCTGGCATGCCTCCAGGTGAATCGTACTCCATTGGTCAAAATAAATCATATGCCAAGCCCACTGCCATGGTAGGAGGAAGAATAGTCCATCCTGGGGTACGGGCAAGCGCATGAATCCTGACTGAAGAAGAACGTAATCTACTCTAGATGGGAAGAGCTCTCTCAAACCTTTTTCTAAAAAGAAAATTCAAACAGTTCTCTAACTTTTATTATGCTAGCTGTACTCTGCTCTTATTTTCAGTGCTCTGACTTAGTGTTTTGAATCCCTGGTGGCACAAAGGGTTAAGTCTCAGCACTATGAAGCTATCACCAGCCACTGCTGCATGAGTTAAATCCCTGGCCAGGGAGCTTCCCATATGGCGCAGAAAACCTCTTCTGTCCGCCCACTGCTCCCCTCAGCAGTGTGTTTCAGTCGATCCACCTGCTCTCCTCCCCACTGTCTCTGCTGAATCCTCTAACTTCCCCCCACACCTCTGGTCTATACCCCAGCTCTTGTGTGTTTATAAATAAATAAATCTTTAAAAAATTTCCTCAAGGAAAAAAAAAGCAGATTAAAATATAAAGAGCTCTAGTAATTGTGGTCAAATCTAGAATTTATTCTGTGATTAACCGTAGGCCCTTTAGTATTTATTCACACAGTGAGTACTCATCTCAGGTTTTGCAAACAATGCAACTTTATGACTGTCTTTAATTTCTATTTCAGTTTTGTTTACTGCTTCCATTCCAACGGTCACAGAAACCTAATCTTAGTCACTGCAGGGGCAGGGCTGTGGGGCGTGCTGTGGGGGTTACTGCCTGTCAGCCCTGCGTGCTTCTGAGTCCCAGTTCCCACTGGCCTCCCGTCAGTGAGGTGTGTAGCACTGCTGCTTGAGCACCTCCTTCTGATGAGGCCCTTTGGGTCTGGCTTCCCCTCATCCACTCCTTGCCTTCTCTTGGGAGCCCGAAAAATTTCCAGTGTGCTGAGCAGCCCCTGGGAAGTTTCCCACCTAGCCCCTCTCTGCTCTGTTGCTTCCCATCCAGTTGGGGCCAGGGACTTTGAGGTCTCGCGGTGTTCCAAGATTTTACATGTGTTCTTGGGTCTTTCACCCAATTTGGGGTTTCCAGGGGTCAGTGTCCCTCCCTGGGCTTGTCCCAGACAGGGTGGAGGGGCCAGAGGCGGGGTCTTCCTGGCCACCCTGCAATGACCAGTTCTCTTGACTCCAACCAGTTTCTCAAGACGCTCACCTGTGGGATTTTATCTAGGTTCAGGTGGAATGATCTGGGCTCAGGAAGTTTTCCCAGATAGTCAGGGAATAGTTTTACGTTCTGATTCCTTCACCATCACTGCATCTGAAGAAGTTGCTTTTAAAGCAGATGAAGTTGATGCTCAAAGCTAAGTTAGTGGAAAGGGAGGATTTTTTTTTGGAACTCAACAGTGACCATTCCTTCCAGCAGTTTCCAAGTTCTTTTCCAAAGAAGTTTTTTATTTATTTTATTTTATTTTTTTAAAATATTTAAAAAAAAAGATTTATTTATTTATGCATACAAGCTGGGGTACACGCCAGAGGCATGGGGCGGTGAGAGGGTTCACCAGAGACAGAGCGGGGAGCAGAACAGGCAGATCAGAAGTACATTGCTGAGGGGAGCAGTGGTCGAGGCAGGAGAGGTCTGCTGTGCCACGTGGGAATCTCCCAGGCCGGGCATCGAACTCGCGTCGCCGCTGCTGACAACTCCACAGGGCAACACTTAACCGCTGCGCCACCAGCAAGGCCCCAAAGAAGTTTTTTAATTAAAAAAAGGGCAAAGTGAAGACCTTCTGGCCATTCAGCTCTAGTATGAAGATCTGAAGGCCTGTGTGAGACCAAATCAGGCATCACTTGCAGCTCAGGACCTCCTGATGGCTGGAGACAGTCTCCGTTGTTGGGGCCAAGTGGAGACGGAGCACTTTCAGCTCTTGTTTCTAAGTCTAGAGAACACAATTTTGGTGGATAGTCTGAGACAAAATGGCCCCCTCCCAGAACAAAATCCACATGGTTCCAAGACTCGGGTGGGCCACCCTGAACTCAATGGCCGCTCAGATTTGGGGTTTGGAAACACACTGCAGTCTGGGTACCCAGAGAGCGGTGCTCACACGTGGCACATTGGGGAAAGACTGGAGAAGCGTGAACTGTCATCTCCTCTGCTCTCTGCCGCAAGTGGTCTCTTCATTTCAAGAGACTTGAATTCATTGTTGATCAGCAGGAAATAACCTTCAATGCCTTGTAATGAAAACCACATTCACACACACCCAGACTTGGGTGAGACAGACCATCTCTTTATTTTCTGTTAGAACCACATTTCCTTCTCTCTCACTCTCAGTTTCTCTCTCGCTTGTCATGCGTTGTGGTGGTATGCCCAGATATTATTCGTACAAGATATTATCACCAAAGAACAGGAAACAGAAAATCAGACAATTGTTCTTTTTGCGTATCTGTTCAGCCTTTTTGGCATCTACATTTTCAAAGAAGTCGGAAGTTAGGATTCCTCTGAGATACCCCTGTTTGTCTGTTACTTAGCATCTTTGAACCTCAAAAAATGGGAATAATAGAAATATTGACTAAGCCTCAAAGTGGGGGACCCAAACTGTATCCCATTTATGTTAAAATACATACATAATGACAACCTTGCTCAAAGAAAATCCATCAGTGTGTCAGAGGTGGTTATCTCTGGACTGAAAATTATGGGCAAGTTTTATTTCTTCGTTATATCAATCAACCAGCTTGATCTCTCCTCTTTTTCACTAAACTTAGTTCCAAAAGACTTTTTCTGTTTCTGAAATGACATTGATTCTCAAGGGACAGAGAATTGCTGCCTTTAACAATATTTTAAAAATGGACAGTAGGCGTTAAAGGAAATCACAAAAATGAGTTTCAGCACAGGTCTGGACAATGGCAACTCCTTGGGATAAGTGGATAAGGTGACTGAGTTGAAGGAATGGCATTTATTTGACATATAACTTCTGGAATATCACAAAATCAGTCGTGGTGCTTTGGTAGTAATGTCCATAGATGGGAGGAAAAGTCAGCTTATTCCATTGTTCAGTTCTTTTTTTTTTTTTTTTTTGGTTAACTTTATCAATGTACCATATGAATAAAGTAATTTGACCAGTCATCTGGAAAGTTCCCGTATGTGGTAACTAAATATGTACCTTAAAAAAAACCTAGGACATTGAATGCTTTAATATAAAACAGGTCTTTCTGCTTACATAAATAAAAAGAGGAACTGCACTATATTTGAAACTAAATTGTGGAAAAAATGCAATTCTGAAGAATTGTGTCTGCTCTCAAATATAGAATATGAAAATCAAAGTTTATTACCTCTCATATATAAAAATATGTTTTATTAATAAAAATGAAACCTAGAGACCTGTCAATTGGGAATGAATATTTACTTTTCACAAGGTATTACTTCCTAGGTAGTTTAAACAGGTGACTTCTCTAACTCATTTTTATTTTATTAATATATTTTTAGGTGGGAAAGGGAAATTTTTTATTTAATATCTCATGGAATTGATGATTGAATATCTTTATCAAAAGAAAACAAAGCATATGAAATTGAATGTTTATATATGTATATTTTATTTATATCTTTTACATATTTTGTATTACCTGTAGGTTATCCACCACCAATTCACCGTGAACCACCACCATAGTCCCTAGTGCTCTTTTCTCCCCCATTTTGAACCCTTCCCCCACTCCCTTGCAGAATGTTTCTTATTTATGGTTGCCTGCTAGTTCTTTTTTATTGTTATTATTGTTATTTTTTCCTCCTGATTCCTTATTTGGTTCCCCTATATTCCTTCTATAAGTGAAACCATTCGATATTTTTCTTTTCCTTTTGGCTTATGAAATTAAATGTTAATGGAGCAGAGATACTTATCTGATTGACAAAAACTCAATTATATTTGTTTTCCAAAGGACATTTCATGAATGTTTGAATGCCTCCTCTGGCCACTGTGCACAGAGCCTTATGCTAGTCCCGATGCATATAATCACCAAGTGTTTCCAACTAAAACCCGATGCCCTGGTTCTGACAAGGACAGAGGGTAGCGGTACAGAACATGTTCTGTACTGTGGGGCGCCTGACCTCAGTGACCTCCTATCTTACTGATGATCTCAAATATGAAATTATTAAATAATTTATCAGGCTGAGTTTTAGAAAGTGTCATATTGAATGCAAACATGTGCCCAGATTCAGGACCCAAACATAACAATTTTGAATGGTCAAGTTGTAGAGGGGCTGAAATAACCTGGATGTTCTCATGAAAGAGGTGGTCTTGAAGGGTCTCCATGCAATGACCAGGTACTAATCTGATGAGTCTGGATTAGACCTTGCTTTGGTGATAAATTTGATAGTATGTAACAACACGCACATCTCAGTGGTATACATCCCAGACATTCATTTCCTTGCTCACATTTGACTGAGATTCAGCTGACATGTCTCCCTATTGTAAGTGCACCTAGGGCTTCTTTCTATATCTCATTCTGGAACTGGCACTCCCTGGGGCTGGCACTATGCAGATCCTGTGATGACGGCAGAAACACAAGAAGCTCACTCAAATCACGCAAGCAGCACTGGAAGCCTCTGTTACGTCATTGATCATTGTTGTGAACAACCTGTTGTCCCACAAGTCAGGCATCAGTAGGGTGAGGAATTAATTCTAGTGGGGACACTGCAAAGTCCTGGCAAAAGGATAGGGATATATAACTCCATAACAGGGAAAGAGTGAAGACTGGGAAGCAGCAATTGGAAAAAATAGTGGAAAAATTGCAAATGGTTCAATAAGTATCTCCTGTTGTACAGAACCCGGGCAAAGGACACAGAGATAAATCATTGTGCTTGGTGGGTCTGAAATGGAAAGGCTAATAATCACACTTACATTCAAAATTTTAGAAACGGATCTAATGTGACTGCTTCATCGTCCTTTAGAACAAATAATAGTAAACAAGTTAAATCAGAACTGGAACTGGAAACTTTTGATCTGGGGACACAATGCAGACAGAAACTACTGAGGAGGTGGAATCTATTTCTGGCTTTTCTGGGAGAGAGCTGTGTCTTGTTTCATGGAGGTGTCTGCATGAGACGAACGCTTCATGTCTTTTTCACTTCCATATTCCTGTGACGTCAGTGTTACTTCCCTTTTCAAAAACCCAGCAGTGGCCAAGTGTCAGGATAATGCAAGTGACCAGACCCGTGACGTCCTGTGGGTTCTTCTTTTGGTTTCCAGGAGTCTGGGGGAGGACTGAAAGGGGAGAGGCCACTTTGGAGTTGTGGTGTCAGGGTGCCTAATCGGGACCCAGAAACCAGGCCCAGGCACCAGCTGCTGACTCCTGGCTGCAACCAGGGCTGAAGAGAGCTATGTGAGGAACAGCAGGGGGCCTGACTAGTGTGACTTCAAGCAAAGGCTGGATTTACTGGAAAGTAATGTAGATGGAGCTAAAGTATCACCCAAGCTCAGCATCCCCAGTGTGCTATGAGGATGCTTCCAGTTTCCTCATGGGGTTGCCATGAAAACTGAGCCAGAAACTAGTAGAAAGGTCCCTGCACGTTGTATATTGTTAATAAATGTTAGTTTTTTAAATAACATAATATCACAAGTATCCTCTCATTTGGAAACATTCAAGTAACTTTGTTTTTTTCCTTTTTAAAATTCAGTTTGGTGTTATACAGACACGCAGGCAGTGTTACCTGAGTCCTGGTTAAAAAATTCCTCAGGGGCCTCCCTGGTGGCGCAGCGGTTGAGCGCTGCGCTGTGGAGCTGTTGGCAGCGAGTTCGATACCCAGCCGGGGAGAATCCCACATGGTGCGGCAGACCTCTCCTGCCTTGCCCGCTGCTCCCCTCAGCAGTGTATTTCTGATCTGCCTCTTCTGCTCCCCACTCTGTCTCTGGTGAGCCATCTCACCGCCCCACGTCTCTGGCCTGTACCCCAGCTTGTATGTATAAATAAATAAATCTTTAAAAAAAAATTCCTCAGAAGTCTCCAGCTAGGGAAGTCTGGTTAGGAAACATTTACAAAGAAATATCTGGTAAATAGCAACATTATCAGGCCCTCAGCCACCCCCAAAAGTTTAGTGGGTAAGGTTCCCCACAGTTAACTGGCCCTTAGACATACACTGACCAGACTTGCTGGTAACATCTTATCCGTTGTTGCAGGACCCACACCATGAAGCATAATGGCCTGTAAACCCCACATACTCAATTAAAGAATGTTTGCTGGCAAACGTATTAAAATACTCAGATATCCTCAGCCCATATCCTCAGTGCATAGTCACCATCTGTATCAGTGCTGGGGCGTCACCAGCTATCAGGTCACCAATTATCAGGTCATGGTTTAAAAATGAACATAAGGCACATGACTATCCTCTACGCTCTATCTTATAAGACCTTCATATCATTCAAGTCTGAGAACCAGGACTTCAGGCTGAGTGCGCTGTGAAAGAAACAACACTGGCGGACTCACCCACCAGGCTGGAATTTTATGAAACTCTGATAGACTTCTCACCAGATTTACTGAGAACTTGTATTTCCTCTGTCAAAGCATAAAACTAAATTCATATGAACTTCCCCATAAGTGCTTTAAGGCCAAGCCTGGCTGCTTGTGGGTTTTCCACATGGTAACTCACCAGAGCAGCATCGGCCTTCATGAGGCTCCGCCCCGTTTCCTGTCCCCCCTCAGTTGTACCTGCTCACATCTCCTGGACTTAGGCCATCAGCATCCCTGGTCCCCAAATTTTGTGTTTCTTGCTTCTGTACTTGCTTCCCTCTGTCATTAACCCCTGTCCCTGTGCTGACTGTCCCCTCCTCCCAAGCCCACTAGTCCATCTGGCATTCACTCTGGGTAGATACCCTAGGTTTGGTATCCCAACCAACAGAACTTGAGTCTTTTTTTTTTTAAGATTTATTTATTTATACATACAAGCTGGGGTACAGGCCAGAGGTGTGGGGCGGCGAGAGGGTTCACCAGAGACAGAGTGGGGAGCAGAACAGGCAGTTCAGAAACACACTGCTGAGGAGAGGTCTGCCACACCATGTGGGATTCTCCCTGACCGGGCGTCGAACTCACATCGTCGCTGCCAACAGCTCCACAGCGCAGCGCTCAACTGCTGCGCCACCAGGGAGGCCCCAGAACTTGAGTCTTGATTCTCATTTCCTCTCTTTCAGCCATGAACTTTATGTAGCAATTTGCATTTACAGCTGTGTCTGTAAATTCAGATGCCTCTGCACCAAGGAGTTCAGTTATGAGGGAGCCTGGTGGGCAGCGTGGGAGTTGGGGGTGGGAATGATATGGCCCTCAGGGCTAAGATTTTGCTTCCCCACTTTGGAGGATGCACGGGTACAAAGTCATACATAGTTCTCTGCTGTGAGACACAGTGTGAGATGCTGAGTGGTCACTGGAATCCACCCCAGGTTCAGCTGAGGTAAGCAGGTGTGGGGGATGGGGACCTGGAAGGCACATTAGCTTCCTGGAACATAGGGGACATTTATGTTGCAGTATTAGCCAGCACCCCCAAATGGTGTTTATTTTCAGAAGAAGGCAACATCTAGATTTTTATGTAAAATATCCCAATTATAAACACTGGCTGGCTTATTTTAAAAATTCTGTGCTGGCCAATTGAAAGAGCCATGGGTGTTGGCTGGAGGACTCTGGCTTACCTGGCTTACTGAGGCTGCATAAGAGCATCGATTCTTTGACTCTGAGGGGTGTTGCTGTTGGTTTCCTTTCACACAGAAAACTGCACAAGTCACAGGAGTGAGTGGAAGAGCCGGGATAGGAACCCACATCTGCCATGAGTCTCACTGCTACGGGGACTGATATCCTAGTTGTTGAGCTTTGTGAATTCTTGATTGCTATTCCTGGAATTATAGAACCTTCATTCTACTCTCATGAACAATCTGTCTGGGCTGAAAGCCTTAGTGCACCCCACTGAAGCTCAGCCCACGCAGGGGAGCCTTGCTGGCCAGACCTGATGGTCTCAGGACACCCCATGTCTCTGCCTGAAGGTGTGCCTGATCAAATCCACTGCTGCAGGCAGCCAGGGAACGTGTGGATATGCACTGCTAAAGAATACTTATGTCATGGGAAGAGGAAGCCAATCTTTCTTCCTCTCTTTTCCTCTTCTACTTTGGATGTAACCTGTTCCTTGGTTTTTCCTTCAGGTAAGCCTGAGATGAAGGTCATCTACCACACTGACTCTGTAATCTGAACTTAGCCCCAGAGTCCAACTGAAGAAAGGAAAGGCAAAAACTTGAAGCTAGTGGTTCATGTCATCAGATAAAAACATCAGATGCTTGAACAAAATTTCCATAAATTGGCCTGTTAAATCGCTCAGCTCTGCTCTCCATTTGGGCTTCATTTCAAGGCTCTGCATGGTGACAAGAGGGTGCTCTACTCCTCCAGGTCTATAAGTCCTTGACTACAAGCCCAGTGAAAAAGAAGGTGGCCTCTTGGAATAACATTTGCTGAATCTTGTGACACATCACTGGCTCAGACTGTGCCCAAACCTGGGCCATACCTATGGCCAGAGAAATGTGCTATGCAGAATTGAGTCTCCTCCAACCCCACTTGAAACACAGACACCTATGGGCTGAGCTTGTGGGAGGAAAATCAGGGTTTGGCTACCCAACCGGCAAGTGGCTGTTAGGCTTCATTATTGATCTAAGTTTAATTTTGCATATGGAGAACACTGAAATGTCACCAAAAGTCAAAACTATACTGAAAGATAAACTCAGAGAAGCATCTCTCTGTGACTTGCTACCCTATCTCCTCTTCCCCAACATGCTCTTTATATGAAATCAACTACATTGTTTTTTTGGTTTGTTTGTTTTGAGCTTCTTTTTTAAAGAGAAATAAACTATGCAAGTTTTATTATTTCCCTCTTTCTTATACAAAAGATAGCATTGCTGAATATACTCTTTTGTTCTTTGCCTTTTCACTTAACATTACTTTCTGGAAATACTTCAATTTCAATTCCTAGAGTTCTTCCTCATGTTTCTTTACCTGTCAATATCTTGATGTATGTATGCACCATATTTTATCCAATTTATTTTATATGCCTGAGTATTTAGGTAGTTTCCAACATTTTGTGATTATAAATATGCTACAGTGAATAATGTTGGTCATCTGTATTTTGGTACTGTTATACATAAATTCCTAGAAATGCAGTTGTGGGGTGGAGGCATCAGTGGATTGTAGTTTTGTTAGATACAACCGAGTCCCCCCTATATCACATTCTCACCAGCGATGTGATAAAGAACTTATTTCTCTAGCCTCACCATCAGAAGGTTGTTTATTGTTGTGATTTGTAGGTTTTGAGTGTTTTTTGCCAATCTGATGGGTAAAAAATGCAATGTGAATTTAGCCTGCATTTTTATTAGAAGTGAAACAGACCATATTGTTATATGTTTAAGGATGAATTTTCTAGCTATTTTATAAGTAATTCATGTATTTTAGCCATTTTTCTTTTTGTTTTTTCCCCTAAATTTTTAAGAGCTTTTAATATATTTGTGGTATAGGCTGCCGTTATTTTTCTGTCCATGCTCACTTGTGTTTTGACTATACTATGGCTTAACATTTTTTTTTTTTTGTGGTCAAATTTACCAATCTCATCTTTGTAGCATCTGGAGTTTCAGTCATAACAAAAGACCTTTTGCTACCCAGGTCATATAGAAGTTTATCCATGTTTTCTTCTTATTCGTGCAATTTCATTTTACATGCACATCTCTGATTCATTTGGCAACATTCTTATGTATAGTGCAAGTAATAGATCTAATTTTTAAAATGACTATCCACTTTAGCCCCAATGATTTTGGGGTAACGCTTTTTATCATAACTTTTGTTTCTACAGACATTTGGGCCTGTCTCTTAACTTCCTATTCCACTGGTCACTTGGTCTTTTTAGGCACTAGCACTGTACTGGTTTGATTATAGAGCCCTTGTGGTTTGGATGAATATTTTATAGGCCCTCTTGTCTCTGATAGAAGATATATATATATATTTTTTTTAAAGATTTATTTTTATTTATACATACAAGAGCTGGGGTACAGGCCAGAGGTGTGGGGTGGCGAGAGGGTTCACCAGGGACAGAGCGGGGAGCAGAACAGACAGATCAGAAATACACTGCTGAGGGGAGCAGCGGGCAAGGCAAGAGAGTTCGGCCGGGCGTCGAACTTGTATCGCTGCTGCCGACAGCTCCACAGCGCAGCACCCAACCGCTGTGCCACCGGGGAGGCCCAGAAGATATATATTTTTAAGAGAGGTGTTGTAATAGAATATTTGTGGGCTTCTGGGAATGACAAAGTAGAGAGCTGGACCACGAGAGGGTGGGTAATTGACTGGGAACAAGTGGAGACGGATTCAAGAAGTTTTAGATGTGTTGGTAAGAAGAATTCTCTTCTGATTTTGAACCAGGCTCACCAGATGTGAATGGACAAGAGGAGGTGAGATAATGTCATGTGCAGAGGGGGCTTTGGAGTGGTTGGGGGATTACTCTGCAGTGCTGAGAGGCCACTTGAGGTTTGTGGTCATAAATGTAAAGTAAGACCGTTTGAGTAGTTACGTGTCTTCCCTCTAACTGATACAACGGTTTGAGTTTGAGAGCTGAGTAAACAAGAAATTGAGGTTTGGTCAAACAAGTATGAGAAATGGAGACAGGGCTCAAGTAGTGGAAGGAGCATGGACGTGTGTGAATAGAATGATGGGCCAGGCATCCACATTTGGTAGAGGGGGAGTGAGGACTGTGGTTGAGGTGGGGGGATGTGAAAAAGCTGGTAGATTCATGGGCTTAGAGATCCTGAAGAGGTCTAAGAAAGCTGGGAGTCTTTGGAAGGGCAGCGATCATCCTGGGTAATGGTCTAGAGGATGTTCTTCAGAGTGGTGCACAAGGTAGCATGGAAGAAAAGATGTCAACAAGGATATAAAAAACCCGAAGTTTTATACTACTAATGACACAGAGAAGGTGAGCAGAACATTCTCATGAATTAGGGGCAGTGGCTTCAGGAGCATGGAGATGACTGCTCTATGAATCATTCCTCAAGGACCCAAAGAACTGAGGTACTAGGATGCTCCAGTGCTGCCACCCCCACAAATCTCCTCATGTTCCTGTTTTCCTAGTAACCTCCCAGGATTGGACTTAACTGTGAAATTTGAGTCCAAGAGGTTTGCCTAAGAGATTTGTCTTTATGTTTGAAGAGTCTGATGTTTCTTAAAACTCAAAGACAATCAGAGAGCATTGAGGACAATCATGGAGAACCAGTTGGGATATTTTCTGAAGGCTTGGCATGAATTCTTTTTTTGGAAATATCCTGGGGTCCCTCTGTGGTGTAGATCATATAAACGAAGAGGCTAGTTCTCTTACAAGAACTCAAGGCCTAAACCCTCAAAGAGTCAAGCAGGCAAAGCCCTATTAAAACTGTAGGCACTGAGCACACAGGCATCCTTGCTTCAAAACCAAAACCTTAGCTCTTTCTCCAAGAGTTTGTAAGTGTTAAAACAGACCTCCTACTTCAAACTCCATTTTCCACCCAGTTTCCTAAGACAACCTTTGAAGTCAGATGCTGCCAGAATATGGTTCCAACCAGGTGAACTGGATCTGATCCACCTTCAGAAGACCAAAGCTTCTCTGATGACCCCCGGCTTAAGGGTGACCCCAGTGTGACTTTGACTATGCAGCTGAGGCTTACCATACTTGAAGTCAGATGACAGGAAGGACCCAGG
The DNA here is from genome assembly GCA_004024925.1 of Scalopus aquaticus. Taxonomy (NCBI): domain Eukaryota; kingdom Metazoa; phylum Chordata; class Mammalia; order Eulipotyphla; family Talpidae; genus Scalopus; species Scalopus aquaticus. The sequence goes on along the minus strand of PVIJ01011291.1, from coordinate 26,242 downwards.
TATTCCAGAGGGAAAAATAGCATGGAAGCCATTGATCTCAGAGGAAGCAGGACTCATTAATGGACTTAATGATTACATCCATGTGTAAAAGGCAAATGGGAAAAGTGTAGCATAAGATCTTGGTCTTTGTTAACAATGAAAGATTAACTCAACCAATTATGGCGTTAGAAATGAACAGAGATCAATGTTATTTTCAGTCATAAGTGTACAGAGACTTGGAAGTTTGTGTAGAGGTAGAAGACAAGTGTGCTTGGGGCTTGGGGTCCTGTGGCTTATGCTCACATGGAGTGAGAACAGGCAAGAAAATTCTATTTCTGTGCTATGTCTCAGGAGATCCTTGTGTGGAGAGAGGTAATGTGCTTTCAGCTCTTACTTTTAGGCTGTACTTTGCAATGGAATTGGCATCCAAGGTTAAAAGAGAGGACCTAGATTGGGGTAGAAGAGGAGGAGTTGTAGGGGATTGGGAGTTTCACACATCTACACCCTCTGGGCTCCTTTGCTCAGAGAGAGATGGTGTTTGGGATTACCAACTCCTAAACCCCATCTGGAAGAGATGGCTCAGATTTTGTAGAAACACACACACACACACACACACACACACACACACACACACACACTCTCCCCCCCCACACACCCTAAACACAGGCATATCCTCAATCCACAAACGCAGAATTGTTGTTTTTCTTACCCACACCTAAGCAGCAGCTACAGACCCTCTACTGAGGTCCAAAATAAGAGAGAAGAATCTCATCACACAAAGGTCATGTTTGGAACCCCAAACACCAAATCTTGTTAAAAAATACAGATCTTTGGAAATACCCCTTTATAAATGAAGGCTCCTCCAATGCTGCAACTCCCACGGTTTTTGGAGGGTTATGTGTCTATTGATAGCACCTAGCTGTAGGCTCAGCACCCACACATTTTCAGAACAAAACAGAGAACCTTGTGCAGAAACTCTGCTTAATTGGGGTGGTTTTGGTCACATCCCTCCCCAAGGCACACACACGTACAAGCGTATGCACGGTCCTTTTCTAATTGGGACCAGCTTACTACATTTCACGCGCTGCTGAGACCTTGGCTTCTGCTCCCCACGCATCCCATCTCTCCTTTTCCTGGTTAGTTGACCTCTGTTTACTGGCATATCTTCTGGTCTCATGTCTTCACTAAAGCCTATCTTTGGAATAGTAGGCAGTTGACTATACTATATGTTTACATCTCCATTAAGGTCTGTTCTGTTAGTTATGAGAGATAAGAATGACAGCCTTGAATTGAGAGACATCACTGAATTTTGCTCTCATTTGAGTATACGTGCTTGAAGAATTCTCATTAGCTGACTTGCTTCTCTATTGTGCAAATGACCACAGACAGATTTGAATTCTCTCTTCTCTTTTGCCTTGACTCTTACTTATATTACCTGGAGGGCATTTATACAATAAGTTCTGGAGGGCACTAAAGAAGCACGGGCCCCTGGGCCCTGGTCCCTCATCGGCCTAATGACAACATGAGAAATATTCTGAAGCCCCAGTCAGGGAAGAAGCTTTAACTATGGAACAGAGTCTTCAAAATCTGGAAAGTTTAAGACATATGGTTATCATGCCTCCCTGGTGTCACAAGGGGTTAAGTCTCAGCACTGTGAAGGTATCCACAGCCACTGTGGCATGTGTTCGATCCCCGGCCAGGGAGCTGACCCACATGGCACAGCAAACCTCTCCTGTCTCACCCGGTGCTCCCCTCAGCAGTGTATTTCAGTCGATTCACCTGTTCTGCTCCCTGCTCTGTCTCTGGTGAATCCTCTCACTTCCCACACCTCTGGCCTACACCCCAACTCTTTTATGCATAATAAATAGATCTTTTTTTTAAAAGACATATGGTCATCATATCTCACAAGGTCTTTTGGTTCAAGCCTTTGAACCATCAACTTCCTCGGGTATAGAAGTAGGCAGTGTACTGTTGCTGGTTATAGTTATTGTATTAGATGGCATGATGTCTGTGTCTAGTGAGAAGCACGCTCTTTCTGGTTCTGGTGTAATGTGCTTTGTGCGTTACCATGGGTCTATAGTCTTGAGAATAAAATTCTTAATAAACCGTCAGTGCTTTTGCGCCTGACGCTCCCTGGCGCCATCACCATTAGCCAGGAGCACTGCCATTTCTGCTCTTCCTCTGCACCTGCTGCAGCTTCTGTTCAGGTGGGGGAAGCCTCTCCTGGCCTCCTTCAGAACCATCATTTGTGCGATGTCCCCAGGGCTACAAACAGCGAGGAAATGAGGGAAAGCAAGCAACAGCTGCTACTAAACAAATACCATCATCTTACAAATGACTTGTCTCTGGGATAATGATTCTTGCATATGTGGAGCAGAAGGAAGTTGACACCAGGAACCAATATCCTAGAATAACCACCTGAAAGGCAGTCATAGGTGTCTATTGTTACCAACAGTTCTACAGTGTCTATAGTTCAATTCCATTTTGGGAAAAAGAACAGGTGCTGATGTTCATAGCTTTTAGTCACACCAGGCAGAAAGTTAACCCCTTGCTCTCTATTTCAAGAGCAGAATTCTGCGAACATAGAGGCATTGGTGTGGGGGTGTGATTGGGGCCCTTTATAGTGGAGGGGGAGTTTGTTTGTTAGTGTCATCCTGCCTTGCTCTTTTACCCTGATAACATCATTTCTGTCTCTCTGTGTGGGTAGCTGGGATTTCCTGAAATGTCCTTAAGCATCATAGAGAGATTTATGTACATAAATGACTAGGCCAGATGCTTTATGCATTTTCTGGTTACTTCTAGTATTATACCCCTAAAGAAGAAATATGTTAATGAGTCATCAGTAACACTTAACTCCAATTAAGCTATGCTAGGAATGTCTCTGGGCCAAATGGTGATGGAGAACTTTGTCCTTAGCATCTACTTTGTTATGTTTCCCCTAATCTTAGCTTGATTTTTCCTCTCTCAATTGAAATCCATCACCTGGTCCCACATGAGGCAACCAGTAGTCTCATGCAGACCAAAACCGTCAAGGATCTGTTTTGCAAGTCCCAGACAACCCTGCTGCCACCAGATACTGCACACCATGACATAAACGAGAGGCTGTACACTGACAATCATAGATGTGTTTAATTTGTCTTGCACAGTGTTTTGAGCAGAAACAAATCATTTGTAGCATTTAAGAGACTTTATATAAATATATAAATTTCCAACCTTAAATAAATCTGAAAGATTTGACAGCACTGAGTTAACATTTTCACATTAGCAACAATTGACCATAAATAATTGCTCCTTTAAGGTGCGCTATTACTGTTTAGTTTATCATAGTCTCCACTACTCCTTACTGCCTCCCTTCCCAGGTAGGTAAAACTTATAATAAGGCAACGGGCTGTTTTTATTCACTCACTTTTATGTCCTGCTTTTATTTTTTTTATTATTATTATTATTATTTTTTTAAAGATTCATTTTTTATTTATACATACAAGCTGGGGTACAGGCCAGAGGAGTGGGGCGGTGAGAGGGTTCACCAGAGACGGAGCGGGTAGCAGAACAGGCAGATCAGAAATACATTGCTGAGGGGAGCAGCGGGCAAGGCAGGAGAGATCTGCCGCACCATGTGGGATTCTCCCCGGCCGGGCGTCGAACTCGCGTCGCCGCTGCCGACATCTCCACAGCGCAGCGCTTAACCGCTGCGCCACCGGGGAGGCCCTATGTCCTGCTTTTAGACACTCCAAGCTTTCTCCTTCCTCATCTGCTTCCATCGAAACCCTGCCAATTTGTGCTCATTTCACAAGCTATGGTTTTTCAGTGACAACGCAAGGGATTCTTATTGGACCAGCAAACTCACAAAAAAGTAACTGCTATCTTTCTCAGTTAAGTGTGGTCATGTTAAAAATAGGCTGTTTAAAAACTAATCACAAAATCTTTGCACGCTCACAACATAAAGAATGTCTTTTATTCAAATGGTTTGCGCATTGGACGAAGGTTAGTTGTTTCAAGTGTGGCTTAATTGGAGGAGAGAGGGGGAAGTAGTTTTGTTCCACATATTCCTCATATTCTTACTTGGACTGGTGGGCTGGCCTGGACATGTTCTTAGGGTACAAGAGAGAATTGGCCTACCTTTTTGTCTCATTCTGTTGATCAAAAAGTCATATGATCAACCCCCATGGTCAAGAGGTAGCAGAATATTTCCACTCACAGCTCAAGGGCACAGTGAAATTACAAGGCATGTGTGTAGTGAAGAGTTAACCTTACTCAGAAAGAAATCTGGTCTATGCCATTGGCCACCAGGAGGTGATTGCAAGATTCCTGGTGTGTTTTCGCTGATGGATAGGAGTGCCTTTGTTTGCCTGGGAACTCTGGCCACTGAAGAGTCTAACAGTGGATTTATGCTGGGAGATTTCTGTAGAGGTAGCAGTATTCTTTCTCTCTGGAAGGATGAGACTAAAGGTCAGTCATGTAGGTGAGTATGTGATTGAGTCCCAGTAAAACCTCTAGACACTGTGGCTTGGTGAGCTTCCCTGGTGTTGTGTGTGTGTGTGTGTTTGTGTGTTACACTTCATGACCAAGAGGCGGTAATGCCACCGTGACTATAGGGAGAGGGAAAGCTTGCATCTGGACACTCCTGGCTTTGCCCATGCAACTCCTCCATAGCTGATTTTAATTTGTCTACTCTCCTGATCCAAAACTGTGCCTGTGGGTCTAATATTTATCACTGAGTTCTGTGAGTCCTTCTGGTGAATTACCAGAACTGGTTTGGGAAGTCCCTGAACTTGAGTTGTTGCCAGCAGTAAGGGTAGTCTTGAGTGGGCTTTCCCACTCCTAAACTCTCCTACCCAGCATCGAAACAAGGAGGGATGAAAGTTCAAGCTGATGATAGCCCTATGAAGTACATTTTTATTTATTCATCCATTAAGCGAACATTTATTAAGTACCTACTATGTGCCCCAGGCTAGACCTGGACCTGAGACTAAAACAAGTGAATAAGACACAGTCTTAAGTTTTAATGGGGAAGACAAGACATGAAAAGCAAACAAACATGGACAATGGTGTCAGATTGTGGAAAACATTCTGGAGAAAAACAAAGCAGAGTCAAGTAGAGGGCAAGGGTTAGCTCTTTTACATAAGGTAGTTAAAAAAACTGCTCTGGAAAAGTGACATATGAACAGATTTGAATAAAATTACAGAGAAAGTCAGGTTATGGTTCAGGGAAAGAAGTTTCCAGAAGGGTAGATAAGCAAGCCCAAAGACACAGGCAGGAGCATATGAACAGGGCACTCCAGCATGGATGTTGCCATAGTGCAAGGAATCCATCCCAGGGAAGGTTTTCTTCACATGGAGTTTGTGACCCATCTCTGAGGCGCCTGGGCCAGAGAGAAGATTTTCCTCCCTATGCCCTCAAATCAAGTCAGAGGCCAATTTCTCTGTTTTATGTTTGTGCATCTTGCATAAGTTATATGATTCCTTCCTAATGGTCAACAATCCATGAGTACCATCTCCAAATGTCTCTAGCTTACCAAAGGGAAAACAAATGAAAGCACGAAAACTACAGAACAGAAATAAGATATTTCTATTTATTTTGTTCATTAAGTGATGAAATGAGCACATAGCTGGAAAGTACAGGGTGACTAAGAAGTAGCTGAAAGGGAAAAACCTAAAGGGGAAATTTTATTAAAAAACATAGTTTACATAGCCACGCTTTGGGCTTCCCTCTCAGCCTCACAATGGTTCTCGAAGCCCTGTGGGTGTGCAGACATAGAGACGGGGAAGCGTGAGGGGTGGAGGGTGAATGCAAAGGTCTTGTTGACTTCAGGGGCCCAAAACCCTGTGGCCACCAACTGAGAGTTTTCCTCTGAAGGTGCTAACCATATAGCTTGACATCTGACAGGGCCCAACAATTGGTAGATTTATTGGAAAGATTAGTTTAAGTAAATTCTTTTCTATCAAAAACGCTTCTCTGGAAAGGAGGTTCAAAAGGCACTCTTGGGGCAAAGAGGAACCCCCCTTCTTCCCCTTTTATAGTACTTCCTCATCTCTCAGGTCAGTCAACCTAAAAGGCCAGAGGTTGGGAAAGGAGGGGGGAGCACAGGAGAGTAACCATGGGCTTTGATCCCTCAACCAGCAGCTATCACCACACGAACTATCCTGAGTCCAAAGCAAACAGTTTTGGCGTATTTGTGACGTGCACAGCATTTAATAGATGTTTGAAGATAATACCAAAAATGGGTTCACTAGCCCTTCCTATGGGACTTTTCCTTAAAGGGCATGGCTTACTTTGTTTTTTCGCTCCTTATCTGACCTCCACCAACCTTGAAAGCTCCCCTCACTAATTCCTTCCCTTGTCCAAGTGCCCTCCACTTCTAATTAACTTACATAACTTCTTCTCTCCCCAGTCTCAGACTCACAGAGAGAAAAATGTGTGGAATGGAAAGACAAAGCATGGTTCTCCTTAAGAAATGTCCTATCATGTCAGCATCTTGAGAACAACCTTCTGTGTATGACTTCCATGCTGCATAGTCAATGTCTAACAGTGAAATAAATGTTCTCTTCTCTATGTCCAATTTCCCTGAGCCCCTGCTTTGAGATGGGAGCTGAGGAGAACTGATAGAATATTCTAGAGCTCTCTCCTCTCCTGGCCTCCAAACTCTGATCAAGTTCTCCAATGTCTGAGTGCCAAATATTATGGCGTGCTCTCTGAGAGAAATAAAATAACAAAACCACAGTCTTGAGGAAAGTAATAAGAAGAGACACTTTGAAGGTCAAGTGAAGTGGGAAGGACACTGGCTATCTGCTTTTTTACTGCCCAAGGTTAATGAATGCCTGTCATTGACATTGAGAAGAGGTAACTATTCTGTTTTCTAATGATTTAGGTTTTTCCTTTTTAAAGTAATAGCAGAAATATGTGATAGTGACAGCTGGTGGTTTCAGAAAGACAATAAATCACTTCCTATGTATCTACTTTCCTTTCTCTAGGAAACTTCAACCCATAGGTAAACCTCTCTCATGTGTTCAAGGAGGACCCCAGGTTAGAGTTTGGGGCCGTGTTCTAGCCACGTCCCTTGCCACTTCAGATACATGCTGTGAGCATTTTGCTATAATGTGGCCTGCAGTTGAGCTCAGAACGTTCTATCAGGAAAAGACTTCTCAGAAAAATCATCACACCTCAGTATGAGGGGCTGTTTCATAAGGGAGTTGCTGTAAAGTTACAGTTTTAGGTGATGTTTTCAGCATTACAGTTTTCTGTATAATGCAAAAAAGTAAGACAGTTTTTACAAATTCCCAGACATGATGAATAAAGTCGAAGATCAAGCTGCACCCAGAAGATAGTAGGGCAGTCTGAAGGTCAAAATTGAAGAAAGCTCTGCACCAACAGGGACTGACCTTGGGGCTGTGGGAGGGGACTAGGACACAGTAGTTGTCTAGGCCTAGGGCGCAGCTGGGAAATGAAGGGGTTTAGGATTTAAAGACCAGCAGCCTGGGCTCTGGTAGAGCAGGAAATCAGAACTGAGACCACCTGCCCCCTTCCCTCCCCACTATAAGGCTGAATTAAAATCAATTGCCAATTCACACAACAAGGTGACATGGACGCTGGCTTTGTGGTTTTTTTTGAATATAAAAATTGTCAACAAGTTAGATGCAAGAAAGAAAAAAGAAGCAAAAGAAAATAGGTTAAGTATAAACCTATCATCAGTGAAGTATAAACTGACTATAAAAAAATTAAGTATAGCAGAATTTAAGGAAAAAGTAAAGTTATTATTTTTAAAAATAATTTATTTATTTATATATTTTACATCATTGTTCATTTTTGTACAGTGTTTGCTTTCTTTTCTCACGTGTCGTCCCCATAGAATTCTCATCACCAATTCACCCACACACCATCACATAGTCCCCTGTGCTCTCCCCCCCCATTTTGATCCCTCTCTCTCTTCCTCCCCTGCACAGTGTTTCTGATTTATAGTTGTTTGTTTATTTTTGTTTTGTTTTGTTGTGTTTTTATTGTTATTTTTTTCCCTGATCCCTTATTTGGTTCCCCTATATTCCTCCTATAAGTGAAACCATCCAGCACAGGAAAAAGTAAAATTAATTTCTCAATTAGAAAGAAAGACTGTCAATTGTATTGGATTTGAAAAATATGTGCATTAAAAAGACACAGATTTTTAAGGAAAAGAAATGTTGAACGCAAAACTGTTAGTCCAAATACTGGTAAAATAGTAGTCCAAAGGAAGTGGTATGTTTACTAGGGTAGACAAGATTGTCTTTGAAGCAAAAAAAAAAATAAATAAATAAATAAATAAAAAGGGAGTCACTAAATAAAGATAAAATAGAACAATTCATTGGGAAAAGATAACTGTATCTTCCAATCATCTAAACATAGCATTGTTATATGAAGCCAAAAAATTGACAATATTTCAAAGATAATTGGACAATTTCATTAGGCGAGTATTTTAAACACATCATTTTCAGTAACTGATAGTTTAAGATGACAAATGTTACCAACAATGCAGACCTGATCATGGGACTGCAAACTGGTCCAGCCTCTATGGAAAGCTGTACGGTGGTTTCTCAAACAACTAAAAATGGAGCTTCCATATGACCCAGCAACTCCACTGCTAGGAATACACCCAAAGGACACAAAAACATTCATCTAAAAGGTCACAGACACACCTATGTTTATTGCTGCACTATTTACAATAGCTAAAACAAGGAAACAACCCAAATGCCTAAAAATTGATGACTGGATCAAGAAAATGTGGTACATATATACAATGGAGTACTATGCAGCAATCAAAACCGATGAACTAACGCAATTTTCAGCAACATGGATGGAGCTAAAAGGGATCATGCTCAGTGAAATAAGCCAGAAAGAAAAAGAAAAATATCGAGTGGTTTCACTTATAGGAGGACTGTAAGGGAGCCAAAAGAGAAATCAGAAGGAGAAAATAGCACACAAAACATAACAAAAGCAAAAACTAGCAGGCAACCTCAAATAACAGACATCTACAGGGGAGGGAGAGAAAGAGAGACTAAAATAGAGGAGAAAAGAGCACAAAGGACTATGGTGATGGTTCACGGGTGAATTGGTGGTGGGAAACCTTCGGGGATATACAGTAATGTAAAGGATATAAATTAAATAAAAAATATATTAAAGAAAACAATATAGACTTGATCAACACAATGAATAAACTTGATCAAAAAGACCCATGGGGAGGTCCTCCCTGGTGGTGCACTGGTAAAGTGCTGTGCTGTGGCGCTGTCGCAGTGGCGATGTGAGTTCGACGCCTGGCCGGGGAGATTCCCACATGGCCTGGCAGACCTCTCCTGCCTCGCCCACTGCTCCCCTCAGCAGTATATTTCCATCTCTCTGCCTGTTCTGCTTCCCACTCTGTCTCTGGTGAACCCTCTCGCAGTCCCATGCCTCTGGCCTGTACCCCAGCTTGTATGCATAAATAAATAAATCTTTAAAAAAAAAAAGGCCCGTGGGCAGAATGCACATTTCCCCAAGAACACATGACACTTGTCAAAGATTACATGTTGGACCACAAAGCATGTCTTGAAAAGCAGCAAAGAATCATACAGACCACATTCATGACATGTTCAACTATTAGACTCCAGTAGCAGCAATTCAAACCAAACCATATATTTGGCATTAAAAAAAAAAAAAAACACCTCTAAATAACTCATGACTAAAGAAATGTCTCAAGGAAGAGTTTAAGACAAATTGTTAACATTAATAAGGAAGTCCAAAAAGATTGCTGACTATACAAAGGTAAATTTTTATTCACTGATAATGAGTAACTAGAAAACTACAGTTTAGAAAATCTACATGTGAAAGTAACAACCCAATATATAAAGATACTAGAAATAAATCTTTCAAAAGATGAAAAAAATTAGGTATGGAATTTCAAAAATTCTTGAAGATGTAAATATATGGGAAGAGACCAAATATTGATAGATTTGTAGAATCAATTTATACATTCATTTATACAATGAATGTATTTCCATTAAAATTCAAATGCGGTTTACTGAGGATCGGAAGTTGATTCTGCATAGGTAGAGTGTAAAACCAAGAATATCAAGGCAATTTTGAAAAGGAAGATAAGACTTAACTATACTTGAGTAATAAGAAAGCACGAGGAGAGAGAAATAGTCTAGAAACAGGCCCACACATACATGGCACTTTGTACATAACGCAAAACGCCATAACAAATCAGGGGGGAAGACTTGTAGCAAGAGGCATTGGAACAATTGATTATTCACATGGGAAAATAAATTAGATCATTACATCAAGCCATATTTAAACAATTAAAGACCTGCATATGAAAAAGCATGACTTTATAAAATAAAGGAGAATATTTTCATGATCTCAGGGTAGGAAAAAATTTCTTAAGTACACACCAAAACACAAACCATAAGTGAAAAGAATAATAAATTTGACATTGAATTAAAAAAAAATTTAACTCTTTTGCACATTTCAAGATATCATAAAGTGAAAAATATTCACTTTAGTTAGACTGGGAGAAGCTATTTGGCATGCACATAAGAAAGGATTTGTCCCAGAATTTATAAACAGCTTCAATGCAAAAGGCCAAATGACATGAATGAGCAACCTCAAAAGAGGTCACCCAGTGACCTTGAAACCAAAGAGGTTCCTCCCTCCTCATAAGCAATATCACATAAGTTAAGCAAAAAGGAATTAATATTCCATGCTTATTAGGTTGTCAAAAATCTGATAGGAAATCTGATCATGCCAAATTGTGCCGAAGAGAGTGTAGATGAGCGCAGGCACTGTGGAGGCCAAGAGGGTGACGTCTAACAAGGCAGTGGGATTGCTGGGCTGGAGGCTGGGAACATCCCCATCTTCCCGCAATATCGTTTATACACCCCTGCTCAAGTGCCAGGGACAATAGCAAGGAACAGATATTTTCTTTCTTTCTTTTTTTTTTTTTTTTTTTTTTTTACATACAAGCTGGGGTACAGGCCAGAGGCATGGGTCGGCGAGAGGGTTCACCAGAGCCAGAGCAGGGAGCAGAACAGGCAGATCAGAAATACACTGCTGAGGGGAGCAGCGGGTGAGGCAGGAGAGGTCTGCCACACCATGTGGGATTCTCCCTGGCTGGGTGTCGAACTCGCGTCACCGCTGCCGACAGCTCCACAGCGCAGAGCTTAACCGCTGCGCCACCGGGGAGGCCCTATTTTATTTCTTAAAAAACTATTGCATATAGATGTACTCAATCTTATTTTCTTTTTTTAAAAATTTATTTATTTTTGCATACAAGAGCTGGGTTGCAGGCCAGAAGTGCTGGGGGTGAGAGGGTTCACCAGAGACAGAGTGGGGAGCAGAACAGGTGGATCTACTGAAACACACTGCTGAGGAGAGCAGCGGGCAAGACACGAGAGGCATGTGGGAAGCTCCCTGCCTGGGTATCAAACTATTGCTGCAGTGGCTGCGGATAGCTTCACCGTGCTGAGACTTAACCACTTCAACCTTATTTTCTATACCTAGAAATTTTCTAAATAAAAAACGAGTCTGGCTAGTGTTACACACAGCTGACCTGACTGTCCATTGGTACAGACGCTTCTCGGGGCTGTTTTAAAGCCCTTGAATGGACAAGAGTGGAAAGATCTGATAATAGGTTTTTTTTTTTTCCCAGTTGTGGTTCGTAATTGCATAGCTTTATTTATTTAATGTTTTTCCTCAAATTTTATTAATTTGTCAGTTGTTTAACATAGCCAATTTTGGAGGTATATCTTCACACCTCCATCTATGTGTATGCTTCACTCATCTTCCACCAAACCTCCTTACTGATATCCTTTCCCCATTTTTCCCCTACCCTACTTCCCCCCAGCCCCATGAACGGTACATTTTTCACAGAGTGTAAGAATTACTTCTGTTGGGCCTCTCTGGTGGCGCAACAGGTTAAGTCTCAGCCTATGAAGCTGTCCGCAGCCACTGCAGCATGAGTTCGATCCCAGACCAGGGAGATTCCCACATGGTGCAGCAGACCTCTCCTGTCTAGCCTGCTGCTCCCCTCAGCAGTGTACTTAGTAGATCCGCCTGTTCTGCTCCCCGCTCTGTCTCCCCAATTCTTGTATGCATAAAAAAATAAGTTTTTTTTTAAATTACTTCTGCTGTGTTTTGCCAGTTTATTTTCTTTGGTTATTTATATTCCACAGATGAGTGAAACCATGGGGTAACTGTTGTTTACTTTCTGACCTCACTTAGCATAATCAACTCAAGAGCCATTCATTTTGCATTCCAGGAGCTTGGGAAACAGGCACCCTCAGACACTGCAGGGGGGAAAAGATTGAGGACACCTGGTGGAGATAATTGGGCAATATTTAAGACATTATAAATTCCCTTTGACCTAGCATAATTTCCTCCACGTTTTTATTCTAAGAAAATGAGCAAAGGATTATCTCCACAAAATTCATCATAGCAACTTCAGTGTTGTTGTGTTAACAAAAATAAAGGAAACACTGGACATTAACACTGTGGAGGCTAGTAAACACTACACTGAAAATGTTTCACATTATCTAACTGGCTTTAACTTATAGTACAATTGTATGGTAGAATATTATGCAACCACGAAAATGATGGTGTAGAAACTTTTAATGATGTGGAAACTTGCAACATAAAGTAGGTTACAAAACCGAGTGTAGACTGGCTCATCAAAAATACCTGCAATGAGCTGAAGCAGAGACACTGAACGTTTGGATGGGTTAGAGGTGGTTTGTAGTTTCTTCTAGAATTCTTTTATCTTTCCCAGAAATTCTGTGTGTTTAATAAGAGAGCTTCTCCTCGGTTGCCATGATCTGCAGAGGCTAGGTGATAGGAGCTGATAACCCACGCCCAAAGACAGGGAGGCAAATACTGCACACTTTGGAAGTGGAGTGGATTTTTGATCTTCACAGAATCTGGAGAAGAGTAAGGCCCAGACTGACCAGCTACAGCACCACGGACAGGCTGGGCACCAGGGAAAGCTGCTCAGCTTCTTTGAACCTGTTTTCATCTCCATAGAAAAGACATAACACCCCGCTGACCTCGCCCCTAGCTGCGTTTTGCGGGTCAGCGGGATCCTGTCAGGCGTTCGCGCAGTTGGCCGAGCCCCAAGCGCAGGGCGTGTCGTGTGGGTTGAGGCGGCTGCCAGGGGGTGGCGGCGACAGCAGCGGCAGCAGCAGCGATACTGGCTGGGGGCGCCCAGGGCTGCATCCGGGGTGGGGACCGGAGCGCCCGCTGGAGGCTTTCAGGGGAGGGCCCGCCGCGGGCTTCCTCCGCCCATTGGGGATTCCCCTGGTCAACGGAGGGGGAAGTCCCGGTGCCGGCGGGTTTAAGAGCGCGGCGCCCGCGCACCACTGCAGGCAGCTCCCAGCCATGTCGCGCGGTCTTCAGCTTCTGCTCCTGAGCTGCGGTAGGGCCCGAGAACGCCCGTCTCCTCCCCACCGCCGGAGACACCCCTTTTGCAGGCTTCCTTACGCCAGCCACTCTCTCTTTCCTTCTTGCAGCCTGCAGCCTGGCTCCCGCGGCGCAGGAGGTGATGGTGGCTTGTTCCAAGGACGTGGACTTGCCGTGCACGGCCTCCCGGGACCCGCACGTGTCCTACACGGTCTCCTGGGCCAAGGTAAAAGCAGCGCTGTCCGTGGGCTGAGATGTGGTGGGCTCTGCGCGGCTGGGGGCGGGCTCTCGGGGCTGAACTCAAAATACCTGGTCTGACCACGCAGCTCTCCCAGCCCCGCCCGAGTGCCACCGGCATCCAGGTACCAGGCAGACTTAGGTTTTGTTCCAGGACCGCCATCCTCTACTTGCCCCTGCAGGTGGCCTGCGCGAGGTGACACAAGATATTTTGGAAGGGCCGATAACCTCTTATTTGGATTAATTCTGGAGGCCACCTGTGGTTGTAGTCAGCGGGGCCAGGAAAAGCCGCTAGGGCAGATTTGGACATTGGCCAGGAGGAATGCTCCCGGCTTTCTGGTGTTTTGTGCTTTGATGCCCATAAATCATAGGGAGGGGTGTGGGGGAGTGGACAATTGAGAGGAAAGGCTAAGATGTGATTTAGGCTTGTTTCAAAGATGGTAATCGACTGTCAGTCATTCACTTTCTGAGGTATCCTTGACACCCCCCTACCCTGCTCGTCTCTCTGCAGACCTGAGGGGTTCAGCAAAGAGGGTTCCTCACCAAGTCTCACTGTCCCTTTTGTAGGGGGATCGAGTCTCACTGAGACTTTTTAAAGATTTGGTCTCAACTGGAAGATTCTTACCTTCTAAGGTTGTGCTCTGGTGCCATTACAAAGCCAAGCAGTGCCTGTTTGCTGTCACTGGTCCCTTGTGCCCCTCCTTCATTGAGGAAGTAGCCACAATAGCAACCCCAGTTCAAGCTCAATGAATGTGACACACCAGACTTGCTTGGTGTCTCGCTGAATTGTGGTGTTTTGCCGAATTGTGGTGTCTTGCCTTGGAGGAAATCTCTCATGTGTTTGTAGTTTTTTTTTTTTTGCCATTGCTGGGTTTCCTTCTGGCCACAAGGCAGCATAATGTAGGACAGCACCCCCGTGTGTGTGTGTGTGTGTGTGTGTGTGTGTGTGTGTGTCCGTGTGTGTGTGTGTCCGTCCTCTTCCGTCACTGTCAGTTTCCTGGGCCAGTGCTACTGCACTGCTCTGGTATGCTCTGCATAGCCCCATTGTGTGTCTGTTCATCATCGTGTGTCTGTTCATCGTGAAGTTTCTCTGTAAACACAGATATTATGATGGTGATTCTGAGGCTTCTGCCTCAGGGCGCTGTATTGTGTGTGAAAGTAGGTTTGTTATTATTCCTACTTCATCTCCACCTTATTCACGGTGGGGACAGAGAACACAGTGATTCCACAGTTGTTCCTACAGTAAAAACAATAGTATCTTAACAAAAATATTGTGTAAACAATGTGATTTGTGTGCTTACCATCTGCCAAGCTCTGAGTTAAATATTTACCTACATTTTCCATTTCACTCCTTCCCATGGACTTAAGAGACCAGTATACTACTCCTACTTTACAGATGAGGAAACTGAGTCCCAGGGCCTGCAGAAGCCTATGTACTGTTGTTACACAGCTGCCTCAATGGCAGAGTTGGGATTTGAACCAAGCTGTCTCATTCCACAGCCCGAGTTCTTAGAGGTCTATGTTGGTACTCTGATTTTCAACCTGAGATACTTAAGGTAAAGAAAATAAAAGTGGTGATGCTGGCCAAGCCAGGCAGGGGCTGAGTTATCTTAAAGAATGGGCAAACATGAAGCCCTTATCCCGTCCAGAGTAAATAATGAAATGGAAAACAATATTAATATCACCAGGGGTGTAATTAAAAAGTACTCATGAAGCAAGTAGATGAAATTTCAGACTATGAAGTTCACACTGTTGTCAAGTTAAATCTTCTTGCACAAGGTCATTTAGAATGATGCAGTAAGCCATGGCAATTAACCTTTGGCTTCTTGGATGTCAACTGATGATGTAACTCTATAAAGTAGATGCTTGTTTCTTGAACATGGTTCTTGTATAAATTGCTCTGAAGGTCTCTCAAAACTCTGTTGAAACAACAAACGGACATCAGTCTCTGGCATTCTCTCTTTTTTTATTGGTTCATGGACTAGGGTCATTGAGAAATCATACCATAGTTATTTTTTAAAGAAGTAAACTGTGATTGAGCAGTGGGGAGAGGAGAGCTTTGCTCTACCGCACACTATTCACTTGCCTTGAAATAGGTAGAGGCATATTGTTCCTGTAAGTGTTTTTAAAGGCCTCAGTGTATTCTGTAGATATTCATTTTGTTTCCAGTCCCATAATTATACTTTTGTATTGATTATGCTTGTACACCAAAAATGGATAGAGTGGTCTGAAAGCAGGCCAGTGTTAAAACACTGAAACAGTTCATTTTTCAGAAGATTAAGTGTCTTGTTGTGCCTCCTCACCCCCTCTGGTAAAATGTTTCAGTGAAGTGGAGAAGTAGCTAGAAAGTGAGGAATTTGAGTCTGGTGACCGCGGCCAGCCTGGCTTACACCGCCTCCCTCATCACTACGGCACGTTCTGCACGGTCACGGGCTGTGTGCTGGATCCTGAGAGCAGAGTCACCTGGAGCGTGGGTTTTCACTGCCTTCCACAGTGAATCAGCTTCTTGCGTATCAGTTTCTGTTGTGATGATTTGCTATTTAAAACCCCACTTTCCACTCAGTTCTCCAGCACTACAGAGCATGCTCCTACTTTACGCTACTTGTGATTTTAGAAAGGACCCATGTAGACCATGTGCTGCTTATCATGTGTACTTTACCAGAGCACTCAAAGCCGCCAGCAGCCAATTAGTGTGTGGAACATTGGGGTGAAAGGGGAAGGAACTGTATTTCATTTTCTGTTTCAAATGTGCAGTGAGGAGACCCCCAAGAACTTAACATAGACATGCACAGGGGTGAAAGGTAGAGCCAGAGTGGGCAGAGACACCCCAGTTTTGCTAATTCAACTCCACTTTCCTGTGGACTTTTGTCCCCCTAACATATTCAGCATGTGTCCTCCTTGTGACTCCTCCTATACTATACCTTTTGAGGCAGAATGGGTTTGAGAAGACATAGTGTATCTACTAGGAGAGTAGTTACATTTAACTATTAAAGTTGGGAGTAGGTTGTGGCTTGGGAGGTATTTGTAAAATACCTGTTTTGAGGTGATTTTGTGTATTTGCAAAGCATGTGACTGGACTGTGGTACAGCACCCTTCCTCCATTCGGTTGTGACTTTGGGTTAAATTCTAGCGTGAGGGGACATAGCAAATTCCCACGTTGCGGGGAGTAAGAAAGGGCTTCATTCAAGGGCTAGTCTGTGCTTCTTGCTGCTCGTCTCTAGGCTACACTCACTGTAAGGAAGCTGCCCTGTGTTTGGATGGAGGGATGACACTGACAGGAGAGTTGCGCTTGGTTGAGGTTCACCACCCGCACTAATGAGCGAGTGGCCATTTTTCAGGGAGATGCAGGACCATCGTGTTACATGCTGGGAGTCACGACCACCTATGCATAATGAAAGAGGATATGAAGTGCCATCTCCGGGTAACACTGTGGGGGTGAGGACAGATATGTGTCACAGGACAAGTGCCATTTTCAGATGCTTTCCAAAGGAAGGGACAGAGGGGAAGTGAGACTGTGATTGCAGAGAATAGATCAGACTTGAAGTTTAGAATATTTAGAAGAGCCCCAGCTCTGGCGGATCATGGCTGTCACAAGGATTTAAGGGGACTGTAGGAGAGCATCAGGCTACTTCAAAAGTTCATGGACAGTGACCATGAAGATCTGGATTGCCTTTGATTTGTTTGAAGCTGTATTCGTATCACTAATCTGTTCATCCTACCACCTCTACCTCTTGTGTGCCAACAGGCCACTAAGCAAGGGGTCGCTAAAGAGAGCAGAACTATCTGGCAGATGCAATCTGGATGGACCCTCACTACACTTCCTTATTCTAGAATGCCCCATCTGTTATAAGAGATTTAAGAGCACATTTTTAAGAGAAAAAGGAAACATTTCTACATTAAATGTAGTAGCAGTGGAACATTGAAATGCGAGAATAGTATCTATATATATTAGTATTAGCATCAAAGAACAATCATACTGTCCCATTGGCACCTATACTACCTGACCTGGTTGAATCAACCCTAGGCTGATGCTGAGCTTCCCTGGGTTTTATGGGCTCAACCATAGGTCCAACTATGAAAGACATAAGGTTGTATTTTAGCTATCTCTCATATTCAGTTTCATATTTAGTGACTATTTCTAAGTCCCAAATATGTGCCCAGTCTCTGGGCCTGGCATTAACCATCCAAGTTTAACCCAGAATATCTTGAGTAAGGACCTTGACACAGAAATCCACAGCATTTTTGGAAACCAGTGAGGTAACTAGTGACTTAAAAGGAAGAATTATAGAGCAGAGGACTGAGAGATACTGTTAGAAGGTCGGCTGCAAACTGATAGCGAAAAACCTTGAATGCCTGACTATAGTGACTTGAACCTTATACTTTTGGCAGGAAGAAGCCATTGAAAATTGGTAAGCAAAGAGAATGACATAATGAAAAATGTCTAAAGAAAAGCATGTTCTTGTGATAAAGGGCAGAATATGATTCATCCTCAAAGATGAGTCTTGCTTTTATTCCAAGATAAAGGTTTTATTCCTTCACTGCCATGAAACTTACCATCAGGTTAACTCAAGTAAGACAAACACATTCATGGAACTTACCTCATTTTCCCTCTTGGTCACCAGTGTGTCCTTGTGGTTTTCTGTAGGTGTGGACAAGGCAGACTGTGGCTGCCTCAGAGGTGGTTATAGAAGAGGCCTCAACCACAATAGTGGACCACTGAGATTTTTGGACAATGAGCGGGAGTATAGTTGCTAAAATCTTTCAGCTTGCAAGAGGGTAGGCAGGAAGAAGGCACCCAAAGTTAGAAAAAAACCAAAAAACCACCAAACACTTGTTTTCCATGAGTAGAAGGGGGAACCTAGATCACATGAGGACTGTGTTGTCTGAACTCTGTACTTGGCTATGTCACTACATAAAGAGGAAGTTAGAAGGTTTCAGTGATGTAAGGGAAAGTTTTATGTAGGGCAGGACTAAAAAGGGCTTCATCACCTAAAAAAGGATGCCTCCAACCAAAACTGTTTCCCTAATTCCTTTCTGGCTGTCCCAGTGATAACCCCACATTTTCTATTTACAGTCCTTGAGCTAAAGTACTACCTAAGATTCCTTTACACGCGTAAGCCTGGTTTTGATTTTTGGTTTTGCACTGGAGTATATTTGGGTAAAATTCCTGTGTGTTATGTAAAACTGGAACAGATGTCAGAGCCCAAGATTCATTAATATCACTTAATGTTTTCATGGCACTCCAAGTAGTGTGTTCTTGTTCTGATTCTCCAAGAAAGGATGGGCGCTGGGGAGCTGGTAGTTATGTAGGACTAACTGTCCAGATGGGGAAAAATCAATGGGAGATGTCAGATGCTAGTTGCCATAAACAATTCATAACCATCTTGGACTGGAATTCCAAGGTTGGTTCTGGAGAACAAAGGTTCAGAATCAAATCAGGCTCTGGAGTCTCAGTCTCTGCAGGGTGTGAGGCTGATGATCCTGAGGGACAAAGCAGGACTGACCAGGGGCTGGAGCCACACAGAAGTAGCCCTCCCTGTGCCACATTTATTTATGTGGTGGTGTAAAGTGCCCCTATTGGTTAGGATTCTTTAAGTTTTGAAGGCCTGTAAATCCAGTTAAAATTAGCTTAAAACTAAAGGGACTATATTGGTGTTTATAGAAAAAACTTTAAAAATCAGTTATAGGTCACATTTCATTTATGGCCGGTATTGTGGGTTGAATTATATCTCCCCCAAAAGATGTCTCAGTTTTAATCCCTGATATCTGTGAATGTGACCATTGGAAATACAGTCTTTGCAACTGTAATGATGGTGAAGTGAAGGTCACACTAGATTTGGGTGGACTCTAGTCCGATAATTGGTGTCCCTGTAAAGAGTAAGGCATGGACACCGGAAACCTTGGCTGTGAAGAGAAACACAAACGGCAACATGTTTAGGGTTCTCTGTGTGATTGACATCAAAAAGAGAAAACAGAGACAAACTCAGACACATAGGAAGAACAGCATATGAAAATGGAGCAGAGACTGGAGTGATGTGGCTACAGGCCAAGGACTGCCAAGGGTTGCCAATAACACCGGGAGCTAGGAGTGGGGCGTGAAGCAGATTCCCCCGCTGCTAGAGCCTTCAGACAGAGCACTGCCCTGCCAACCCCTTGGCTTTGGGTTTCTGGCCTCCAGAACTGTGAGAGAATGAATTTCTATTGCTTTAAACCACTGGTTTGTGGTACGTTGTAATGGCGTGCCTGGGAATGAATTCTGCTCGATTTAGAGGTTCACAAATCTCCCAGAACTTGTGTTTTGCTCTCTCTCAACTCTTCCTTCTTTCATGCTGCTTTTATTATCAACCTCCACATGGCCATGGGACAGTAGCCAATAACGGTACCCTTGTTTACTCCCCCTGAATCTAGTGCAGAGGAAAAGTTGGTGCTTCTCTAATATTTTAACAGATATATGATATGCACTTAAGTGGCTTTGATGGGGTCATGCGCCCATCAGAGGCAGTCTCTGGTCACAGATGTCAGGCCTGAGTTAAGTGTGCTTCCTCGAGAAGGTGATGTGTTGTCCTTGAAGGCCCTGTGCTCAGAGCTCACAGGGCTGTGTCCCTTACAGGTTGGTAGGACCCATCAGTTGTTCATGAGAGGATGATGGCACAGACAATGAATGGTCTACCGTTGCCTTCAAATCCCAGCTCCAAAGGGCTTTTTAAAAATCCCAACATGGATGGAACTAGAAGGGATCATGATCCGCGAAATAAGCCAGAAAGAAAGAGAAAAATATCTAATGGTTTCACTTATAACAGGAATATAGGGGAACCAAATAAGAATTCGATATTCAGCAGGGGAGGAGAGGAGGGGTAGGGCTCAAGAGGGGGGAGGAGGGGAGCATAAGGGACTATGGTGATGGCTTCACGGGTGAACAGGTGATGGGTAACCTATGGGGAACACACAATAATGTAAAATATATGAATAACAAAAGTAAATAAATAGAATATTTATATAAAAAAAATCACATTGTTATGGGAACTCCCTGGTGGCATAGGGGTTAAAGTCTCCAAGCTATCACCAGCCACTGCGGCCTGAGTTTGATCCCACACCAGGGAGCTAACTCACATGGCACAGCAGACCTCTCCTAGCGCCCGCTGCTCCCCTCAGCAGTGTGTTTTTGTCGATCTGCCTGTTCAGTTCCCCACTCTGTTTCTGGTGAATCCTCTCATCCCCCACCCCTGTATGCCCCAGTTCTTATATGCATAAATAAATAAAATGAATCTTTAAAAGAAAAAAATAACATTATGATAGTGCTTTAGAAAATCCAGAATGTTGTGGATGTTTTGGAGACATTGTGCATAAATATACTTCTTTCTAGAGTGGAGATTGGAACTTCTAGAACAACTGTGCCAGAGAGAAAGTACTGGCAGTAAGGAATGACTGGATGGATGGAGTCGGAAACTATCAGATTTAACAATAATTTATTTCTATTACCATCTTAAGCAATTTTTGAGCACTTTATGTGCTTCCTCATTGATTCTTAAAATAGCCCCATGTGATAAGTAATCTAGTCACAGATGAGGAAATGGGACTCAGATGAAATTGCTGAAGGTGACCCAGGTACTGATGGAGAAACTGGAACTTGCACTTCTCAGATCTTTTGATAACAAAACCAGTGCCTTGGTGCCTTTCTCAGTGCTTCTAAAATTCACTCACTCATTCAGCAAATACTTTTTGGATAAATCCAATGTACAGGGAATTATTTATAATTCTGAATGAAATTTTGGTTATGAAAACGAAAGCAGGTAATAAGAGGGTTACTCTGATCGGCACTATGATATACTATCTACCTACACCATCATCCTGGGTGTCTTCACACCAACTTTGAGAGATAAAAACATCCCAAGATCAGCAAACAAACCCTGAGAACTGTTTGGTCTCTTGACCAGGAGCAGAACCCCCCAAGGCAGGCTTGGGGTTTAGTTTCAGGTCTGCCAATCTCCAAAGTCTGTGCTCTTAATTATGTTGCCTCTGCCATGCTCGTAACTCTGTTAGCCATAAATCCACCCCTATCTTCTAGCCCCAGTAAATTTCAAAATGGAAAATCATTTTTCTAATAAAACTATACTGAGAAAAACGATGTTAATGTTCATACATTCTACCCTCATTATGACATCAACCTCTGAGCCAAACTGTTCTGCAAGTTATAAAGAGCTGTTTTTATGATGAATGGGGATTATATTGGCACTTTAATTGAGTTAGAAACCAAGGTACATGAATGTTAGTGCATGAAAAATGCAATAAAAAAAAGCTGTTCAGTGTGATAGGAATATATCAGCTCAATTTAATACCACCTTTAAATACTTGAAGTCCGTACAATTAAATATGTTTTATCAAATTGCTAGGTGAAATATTTATATGCATATATATGTACATAAAATTTGCCTTTCTAAAAACCTTTTCTTTTAGCTTCTTAACACATTTTTAAACAGATCTCATGTATGATAAATTTGGATTTTAAGTATGTGATCAAAATTCTTTCCTTGCTATAGCAAGGGAACAGTTCTCTTATTTTCAAATATGGCAATTTAGGGGGCTAGCATATATTAGGATAAAATTATATAAACTTAAAAAATCACTTTTTACAAGAATGACTTTGATGGAAATATTGGTTCAATTTCAGCCTTACTTACTTGGTTTCATTCGAGTTCAAATTTGTTCATCTTAAAGAGGAAACACTTCAAATGTCCTTAAAATTAGTACTTGCATTTGCTTGATTTTGTACTCAGTAAGTTAAAGAGAGTCTATTTTAATTTAAGGCTTACAGTTTCCTTAAGGTCAAATCTCCACTTTAGAGGAAGAATATGGTATTTAAGTTATTTAGTCAAATTGGAGACCTTGAGAGAAGCCAAGACTGTCCATTTCCTGAAAATAAGATGTCCTGTATTTTGTTCTTTTCTAAATCAAGCAAAAGATAGAATTATCAGCGTAAGAGTATCTGTGTGGACTTTTAAAACATAATTGGAATGAGTGTTTTGAGGAATTAATTCACCCAAATCGTGTTGTGGTTTAGCACACTACAATACTAGCATTGTCAAGTGCGGATTAAAGAGTTCCTGTCAATTATGCTTGGCTGTGAATGAATCCGAGGGTTCCTTTGTTATAAATTACTATTTCCTAAAGTGGTTTTGCAGAGAGGCAATGAAACACTTTTAGATTTGGAATATTTGAAGAGCCAGTCTTGCCAGTGGTTGATTTTGAGCCAGGCCAAATGTTTGTAAATGCTTGTAAAACAAAGTCAAGCTGAGGATACACATTTGCTGTCACTCCCATTTTCCTCCTCCTGAAATTCTCCTTTGGTTCCTGTTTCTGCCACGGGCTAACTCACCTGGTAGCACAGTGTGATAGCTGCTGGCTGAGCTGAAGATAAGACTTGAACTTCTTCAGAAAGATTCTCTCGGTGTCGCTGGTGCCCCTTTTGCATTTGGAGCACGCAACAGTATCATAAAAACTACAACTATTTTTGCAGCTGTCGGCAAGTCCCAGAATCCCCAGATAGAGTCACGTGAGAAGATACATCTTAAAAGGCGAAAGGAAGGGGAAAAGGCATTGCCTGTACCTATCGCTTGAAGCTGGAGCAGGTTTTGAAATATTTCCAGGTGTGTCGAGTGAAACTGCAGAGGGTTCCTTCGGCTGTAGCTAATTATCAGGCAGAGACAGATGCTCATCCTTCAGCAGGATTCCCGGGTGAATCCACTGGTTCCTTCATTTCTCTGTGTCTTTCAGAAAGACTTAAGGGGGGGCTGTTGAAAGATGATCCCATGAGAGCCTGGCTATTTTGCCAGGATCCCGTTGATGGTTGTGCCTTTCAGTAAATCACAATCCTGCAAGTTGCGCTGGGGTTGTTCTGCCTTTCCCTGACTTCTTTCTGTCCCTCCCGTGATCTCTTCCTGCCTTTGTTTTGTCATCTGAAAATAGGTACATGGAGGTTTTGCCAGAGACTCGCGGAAATCTTACCATCAAATGAGTTGCTTTTTATTGTTACTACTGATTTGTAGAAAACAAATTCTTTTCTGCAAATAGGAAGGAGACCCCTGCCAGCCAGTGCTGATCTCTGGCACATTCTTGCTGCAATGGTTCCCAGCAGCTGGCATTAATGGGGTCATGTGTATTTAAATAAACAAAATAGTTTATATTTCCACCAGCTCCACAGGAGTTCCAGTTTTGACTGACTTTCTGAGCTGGGGGAGGAGTCACTGCATGGGCGAGGAGGCCCCCAAAGGGAAAGCAGAGATCGAGAATCTTTAAATGGTTGCTGCAGCCAAGTCTGCATCTTTTGGGATGCCGGAATTTTTGGCAAAAGAGTTCCAGTGAAATCTGTTAGAAAGAAATCTGAGTTATAGTCATGTGGAGGGTAGTTTGAAAAAGAAAAGCAGGATGAGACATCACTGTGGAGACCACAGAGTGGAGTCTGAGTTAATTAATTCAAGCAGGTCTTTGGGGAAGGTGCAATCTTGGTACAGATTGATTCTGATCCATCGGCCGGAGGAAGCACCTCTGCCAGCACAGAGGAGAGGAGGGTCCCAGTACATGATGAGGCTGCGGTTTGTGGTTTCTAAAGCTTGAGAAGGGACTAATTGACTGAAGGGGAATGTTCTAGAATCAGTTGCATACTTTAGTTTCTATGCCTTCCTTGTTTTGCTTTATCTCTGAACACCTAAAGAGCCCCAGTCTGTAGAGCCTTGGTTATTTAGGAAGGAAATGATCAACACAAGAACTGTCAAGAAGTGGGATTTATGGTCACAGACTCAGACCGAGAAAAACCATTAATCTCTGTGCCCCGTGCTCGCAGTGATGGGGCAGGGTTTCTTGCAGGAGCCATAAATCTGCCACCAGATGTCTCTGCAGCCCACTCCATGGGAATGCTAACAAGAACCCAGGCTGTGGCTGCTGAAACCTGAGCTTTCTGTTGACCTACTGGTGCATTCCCTAACTTAATAAATTAAGTAGAAACCACTGAGGGGGTGTGTGTGTGTGTATTTCCTTTCCTGACTTGGCGCTGCCTCATAGGGTGTTCCCTTACTTTCATGGTTATTTATTTTGCTGCACTGATTTCCTTTTGTAAAATAGGAGAGGAGTCATAGGGTGCTCCCAGATCAGGAGAGCAAACCTTGGCAGGTGCCAGCCAGGACAACAGCAGGGAAGAGGCGTCTTTCTTCACGGTGGGGCTTTGGTGAAGTTGCAGTGCTAGGGACAGGTGAGGAATGCCACCAACTCTAGGGCACCTGGCTGGTCTCTGTCCCCCAGGAGAGGGCAGACCTGGTACGGCTGGGAGCTGCCCATGAGCCCTACTGAGCACAGCGACTCGTCGCACCATTTCTGTCAGTCGTTTGCAAGCGCTAAGACATTACAGCGGAGGATCAGCAGGCAAATTAATTAGGCAGGTGAAAAATATGTCCAGGAAAGAGAACATTGACGGTGGATTTGGTTTGTGCTTGATCTTTGAAGTAGGACATGATGACCCTCCCCTCCCCCCTGCAATTTAATCATGAAGATAGTTGAAGGAAAGAAATGCAGTCAGATAAGTTGTTGAACTAAATTTGGCATCTACACTCACCCCCCAAAAGGCTGGTCTGAGTACAGATGTTGGGGTTGGAACGTGTCCCCGTGCTCCCCACACGTGATGAGTGTGGCTGACCAGTGCTCCAGCACAGGAAGCCCCCACGTGGCTCTGTTCTCTGCCACTTCATTGAGGGAGTAAATGTGGCCCTTCCTTGAGGGCACCGCTGACTACACAGACAGACACACGGCCTTGAGGAGCCTTCTCAGGAGGCGCGGCTCATCTGTATCTCTAAGTGTTGTTTGTTGAGTTGTCTGGCGGTGACTGCACAGATTTAGGAACATTTCCAAGTAAAAGACTGAGGTACAAAAATAAGAAACAGTCCGTGGGCGAGTTGGTGTCTGAAGGAAACAAGAGAATATTTAATATGGAACAACCAGCGACAAACTAATCCAGAATGATCCATACCCTTCACTACATCATCATTGTCAGTACATCATTATCTGGGAGAAGCACTAAGGTACACAGAATCATATAATGCAGTCCTGATCTTATTCCAAAAAAGACAGGCCTTAAAGAATTTTTACAGGTTCTGTCAAAGGTGACACATGCCTACAATATCTTAGTTTAACAAATGAGTTGAGGACGGTCCAGAGCTTGCAGCTTCTGTCAGCGACTGTCATTATTGATGCTACTTTATTCTTTTGTAACAGCTGACGAGGGGCAGTGAAGAGAGGCTGGAGGCAGCCCAGGAAGACCTGCACTACTATCAGAAGGGCTCTAAGGAGGCCCCCAATGGGGGACTGTATTCCCTGAAGATCCGAAACACTACTCGCTGCCACTCGGGGACATACAAGTGCATGCTGGAGGAGCTGGCAGGGCAGAGATACCGGAATGGCACTGTGATCTTGAAGGTGATAGGTGAGGTGGCTTATGCATTTGTTTTCTTCTTGAACTTTCTATAGGTGCTAAAATTCAGCCTTTAGATCAGAGTCTAACTTGGAAGGTTTGGATCAAATCTGTGGCTAAAAGTCAAAATCTACTGCAATATGTCACAGTCTTTTTCCTTCCTTCCTTCCTTCCTTCCT